>BMAV01011739.1:110722-121432 GCA_019973955.1 Trichonephila inaurata madagascariensis | reverse complement strand
TTTAACATTTCACATTTTAAATAGTTTATTTAATTTTATTAATCCAATCTAAAATAGAGAGTTATACATCAACATGAATATTATTTTATATTTTTAGATGTATCTTTTTTCAGGCAGAAATGTATGCATATGTTTTTATTGATGATAGAATTTTTTAAAATTTGCTAAGCAAAATATGTAATTCAAGAGCAAAATATGTATTTTTAAATTTGTTATTTTTTGTAAATATTAATATAGTTTAATGTGGTAAATATTAACTTAGTTAATATATAAATACATACATTGTGCTGGTATAAAAATTAAAACTGTGTTCTGTTTAAAAATGCATGGTATTAGCATATGATGCAAAAGGCATTCAAATATATATATATATATGTATATTTGTGTGCTTTTAAAAAACAAAACTCATTAAAACGTAAAATGCATCATAAATATGCTTATTACAAGATAGACCAAAAAGCTAAACTTTATATAATTATCAAACATTTCTTTTAAAATATTTTGAAAACATTGAATTTGTTCCATTGGTGTAGCTAGTCCTGAGTGAGCATCATATCAAGATGCTTTTGAGGCCCTTTTTAGAAAAGGATTAAAAATGATCACATAAATAACTTGTTTGAAAATGTCAAAATAATACACATGTTGGGACCCCTTTAGCTTGGGGACATCTACCATATCATTGATATGGCAGATACAGTGGAAGCTAAGACCCTGATTTTTTCATATGTATAGGTTCTTGCATAATGTCTACTTTAATTATTTTGTTTGAGAAGTAATTTTGTAAGATATATACTTCAAAATTAACCCATTATTTCACAACTCTTTTAAAGTATCAAAAAAAGTATTTCAAGCTTTATTGCAAACTCCCATGTGTGTGTTTTATTTATTAAATGAATTGAGAAAAGCCATCATGTATAATTGATATTAGGTGTTGCATTTATTATTGCATAATCGAACTAATTGGAGTAGGTATTTTGTTTCAAAGTTGAAAAATTATTTATCAGAGTGTAATTGAAATATATTTAGAATTATACATTCAAATGCTTTCAGAAATTGTTAAGTTTTTGTGCAAATTATTTTAGTGTTGAAATTAAGCTTCCTCTCTAATTGATTCTGCATTTTACTATGAGTCAAAATTGTTTAAGATAAAAAAAAATAAAGCTTGCTTTATATGTGTGTGTTTGCATGTTTCTTTATTTCTCTCTAAGTTTAACACTAGAACCGTAGCAGTTTGGGTATACCTAAAACCGCGGGTGGGGTCAAGTTGACCCTGATTAATTAAAACCTGTGTTGTTATGTTAAAAGTATGCTGTAATTATTTGGCATGATATTTATTCATTTTTAACATTAAATTGTAATAATAAGTGAGAAAAAATAAGATGATATTACAATATGAAATATTGTATACAGTTAATAAAATATGCAGACAACTTGAATAGAAATATTTAGTTTCTTACCAGTCGAGATTTCCTACACATTCATGCACATTTTTGGTAACTTCTTTTTATATATTTTGTACACTTTCCACTTATTGTTATTTTACAGTCAGAACAAGTATCTACAGTTTTGTTTTTACACTGGAAATTTTTGAAGTGAACCCTTTTTCGTATCTGTGCAGATTCTTCAGTAGTATTCACTTTTGTCTGTATCTGACTTGTACTTTCTTTTGTGAATATACGTAGTACGCAACACTTCAGTAAGTTGTTGAAGATATTCTCTCATCGTAAGCTTTTTATCAGTAGCCTCTTTGTATAAAATCAATGAATTATTCCCTGCAAGATCAAGAATATTGTAGAATCCACAAACTGGCCACCTCCTTGACCCTGCCTTTACAGAATATTTCCAAGCCATTTAGTCAGTAATGTCAACACCAAATCTTGTTGAGTTAAAAAATGATATTGTTTCTGGAAGCTTTTTTTGGATGATTATTGCCGATATCAACTGTCGGATGAAGGGAACTCAATAATAAGACATTTTTTCTGGTTTTTACCTGATAAACTGTCAACGTTATATCATCATGCTTCATTAACAATGTATCATATAACTGCATCTTTACTTTTTTCACAAATTCAGGTACTTCTTTCCCCGCTTTCATTTCATCATCTCAATTAAACTAGTGTTCTTCATTTTTAACATTTGGGACAGATTTAGTGTAAAATTATCTGTAGTGATGTTCCTTACTTTATTTTCGAAAGGTTGTATTAAACGCAAAACGACGTATTCAGAGAGAGAGATTTACAGGACATTCCTCATCTTTATACAAATATGGAAATCCATTGAGCACATATTTACTATCAACATCAGCAGCAAGCCAGATCTTGATACCAAATTTCATATAATGTGTGAAATGACATCTAGCTTTAGATGGAAACAGTTGTTCATCAATATGGTCCTGGTTTAGAGCAAATTATCGAATTTTCAATCAATTTCTTCAAAACTTCAGAAATGAAACACAATTTATCTGTTTAAAGGCGTTCAGGTCATGTAGTTTTTTTGTCAAATTGCAGAAACTTCATAAGTTTCCTGAATCTGTCTCTCGCCGTAGTATCGGGGGAAAAAGGTGGATCCCAAACAACAGACCACAGACTATCAAGCTCTAGATTATTTGCACCGTATATACCTTAAGCATACAAAAGTGATATAAAAGCATGTAGTTCATCTAAAGTTGGTGACCATTCATTTTTTCCCAGTTGCCAGTGAGCTTCTTCCTGTACAATTTTTGATATGATGAAGCATAGGTTCATCTATAAGTAGCCTTCCTGAACTAATTGCATAGCCATTTTCAATATTTCGCTTTGTATAACTGGTAGGGCCACTTTTTTCTTTGAAAACATTATGTTCAGCAACTCTTCAACGCATATAACTTCCAGATGGATGCTTTGCCAACCTGCTCCATCATTTTTAACAAAAGTTCCAGAGTTCATTGCATCTGGATTTGAATCTGATAACTTTTTACGTTTATTTACACATTGTTGTTTCTTTACAGATGTGGTTTTTCTGCTAGTACATTGTACAGGAAAATTAGATACAGAATCCTAGAGGACTGAAAAAGCTTTTCCCATTCCAGGAATCACTGAATTGCAAATTTAGTACTTGCGATTATAATGGGGTCAAAATGACCCATTCCATGGTTTTAGGTATAAATATTAAAAACAAAAAAATAACTATTTGACATATCATATTTTCACAGGTTATTATTGGTATAAAAATAGGAAAAGTCAAGAAATTTTTTTCATTTCTATTAGTAACTTTTTGAGAAAATCTGAAAAAAAATTGCTTTGGGGTCAAAATGACCCCATCCACGGTTCTAGTGTTAAGTATGTAACATTTGTCTAATTCTGTAAATTATTCTCATCATGCATTTTTTTTAAATACAGAAAAATCTTTATAGGAAACTTACTACAGCTCTTTGGAACTGTATGAACATTTTTGTTGGAGGAGTTACTCTTACAATTTCTGTGGGTGCATTCCTCACTCAATTTATTAATTGGTGGTATAATAGTGAAGGGAATACAACTAGCTTTGCTCCAATGCCAGTGCCTCCACCACCTCTAAAGGTAAAAATCCTTTTTGAAATGTTTCCTTACTATTTATTTCATTTTATTTTCCTTTTTGTATTTATTAAAAATGTGTTTTTCTGTAAACTCTGATATGTTCTAGCTAGGTTGTATTAGAAAAATTATACAGTTAAAGGCATATATTGCTTTAAAATATTGAAATGAAATGTTCTTTTAGTGGTCTATTGATGAATCTGTTGATATTTGTCCATTGTGTAAGAAGAAAAGAGCAAATGATACTGCTTTAATATGTAGTGGGTAAGTAATATCAAACTGAAATTACTTTTAGTAAATTGTGATGTTTTCTTATTCATCCTTAATAAGTTGAATATCTAATTTGCTATGTATTAATAATACAAAGAAATTCAAATAATTAATAACTATTTTTAGCTTATACTAATTATATGTGTATTTTACTAACCTTTTATCATACATAATTACCCATGTAAATGAAATATAAATTAGCTCAAGGCAAAGTATAAGTTATACTATTTGAAGTAAATCTCTGTTCCATATTCTCTAATTCTTTCTAAGGTAGAAAAATTTTAATTGCACATTTTGAAATCTTTGTAGCATAAGCATGTTAATAGATAAGATTTTGTTGTTATTTTCATTTATGGAATTATATTTAAATCAACAATGTATTGCTTTACATTGCAAGAAAAATTTAAGATGATTTTTTGAACATATATCTTCGATTATTTCTTAATGTAAAAGAAAACATTAGATAAAATTGAGATTAATTTTTTTTGTACATTTTGAGTGCATATGTAACGAAAACTGTTAAATTAGCTTTTTATTACTAGTTATCAATAAACATTACTTAAAATACGTATTCCATCACTTGGTTTTGTCCAAAAGGAATGAAAAATCTTGTAATATACATAGCAGAGGTCAAAAAATTCATGCTCAACTTAGAAACATTTTAAAACTATGACATTCTAAAATTATGTAATATTTCAATAACCTTCTCCATATAATATATAGATACTTTTATTCATCAACACCATTTGTTATTTTTTTTCTAGTTTCTATGTGTGTGTGAATATATATACTTGCAAAATTCTATAAAATTTTAGGTTTTTATATATTGAGATGCATTTATTTAATTTACCATATAAAAGGAGAAATAAGGAAGGAAAAATTACATAATAGGAAATCAGTATAAAAATGTATTCCTTCTTTTAAATGATTTTATGATGTTTAAAATTTGTTGTATTTGTATCCAACTGAATAGATGTAAAAATATTCATTGCATTTATATACTTCATCAAAAATCACAACCATACATATTGTTATTAAAACTTTTATCCCATTGAATACTTTTTTTATTAGACTTTCTTCTAGTTAAAACTCATTTTTTTAAAAAAAATATTTTTAGGTATGTCTTCTGTTATCCATGCATATTTCGTTTTGTTAAAGAGAATAAAAAATGTCCAGTTACAGGATATAAATCTTCATTAGATCAACTTGTAACATTATACCAGCATGATGACTGAAAGCATTAGTAATGTATTAATTATTTATAAATGTGATTCTTTTTTATTTATTGTGTATTATATTAAATAAAATCGTTCTATTTTTGGTATAACTTATTACTTATCATTCACATGTTATATATCCATTTTCCCTGTATTGTATTTGTTCTTATTAAATTTTAAGATTTCAGAAAGCAAACAATTAGGTATTTTTATGATGAAGATTTTATTTTTAACACATTTTTGTTCAAAAACATCACTAAAGTGACACTAAATTTTACCATTTATCAAAAAACATTAACAATAAATCAACCTTGGCTTTGCAAATAAATGGAAATATATACAAAGAATCTAACATCAGATCTAAACATTATAAGTGATGTTATGTCCAATATGCAACAAAATCATGCTTATTTTTTTGTGTGTTAATACAGAATCTTTCACACAGCTGACATTTTTATCTATGATAGAAAGTCTTAACATCAAACTTCTGTGTTTTCACTGCAAAAGTCTTTATTTCATTTAATCTTTGGTTTTCACGTGATATTTTTTTAAAAAATAACTTCAAAGCCTCATCTTATAAGATGTAGCTCATTCGTTCGAGTTTTTAAAAATTCATTTCACGAGCTTCTTCCTAAAAAGACATGAATAGTAAATAAAAGTTTTACTTCAGTCGTTATTCATTCATTTTGTTTTTTCAGTTTTCTAACAAATTTCTTTATATTTTAAATGGAAATTTTTTTTACTGCAATTAAACATTGTTTATTATTTAAATACGATGATGGAAACATGAGTACTTATGCTGTCCATAAATATTAATTGTTAAAATTCCTAGCACATTAAAATATTGTGCGTTTAAATAGATCACAAACAGAAATGCTTTAAAACTACATCAACCTAAGCAACAGATTGTTAAAAACTTATAATGTTTTCACTTGCTTTCTGTCCTTCTCCTTCGGATCCAGCTGCTCTTAACTTTTGTTGCATCTGTTGGAGCATGTCTTGCATTTTTCGAATCTGAGAAAAGAAAGAATAATGCATTTAATACCTGTTGTGACTTAATATATTTTAAAGTTTTTTTATAGCAATATGTTACTGTTCAGTAAACAGATTTTCATGCGCACCATATAGCTATTTGATAAAAGTTATAAATGAGGGAAAGAAGGGGTATTCATTAAATTAAGTAAAACATTATTACTTATTTTGATAAAACCAATAAATTAGATTTAATGTATACCATTACAAAAATTTATCTTGAATAGCTAAAGTTATTGTGTTGTAATTATTTAAGTGAAGAGTTGCATATGTTTGTTTATATAATTAAACACATTGCAAAACTGGCTTGGCCAGTTATATAAATGATTTAAATAGTGAATAATTTTATTAACTAATAAGTTTAGGGTTAATAAAAGGAAATATTTCTTGGTAATTTCTGATAGATTTGCCAAATGATATTGGGAATTACTCCAGTTGCAAAGGATATTGTAAAAAAATTATTCTTAAGGTTTTTTTTCTACTGAAATATTAATAACTAGATTTTATTGCAATAAAAGTATCAATACTTCTTCTTCCTTTTGTTGTAGTAAACGATCCGTTTCTGTCACTGCTTCAAAATTTGGTCCGGAGTCTCTTCTAAGCTTACTATAAAAATAATATAAGCATATAATTAATTAAACATAATACAATCATCATACAATATTAATCAAAAATCATTTCTGTTTTAAAATAGAATAAATCAGTGAATGTCATAATTCATTAGCTTATATGTATTGATTAAAGTATTTCTTGACTCACTTTCTCTCTCTAGCAGCTTGTTGAGATATTTTTGTAATATACTGTGCTCTGTAACTTTCATAATGAACGTCTCTGGTGACATCTTTTAAGTCTTGCATGTGCGTGCTATGAAAGTTTTTTAAAATGACAATATATTTTAATATAGTAAGCAGTACATTACATACATTTTATTAATATTTTAAGGATTTATTGTAAGAATGTTATAAAATAATTCTTAAATACTGTTTTAATTCTAAATAACTTTTAATGGCATTTACTCCTTGAGCAAGTTTTATTTAGTTCAAAGCATATTAAAATCCAGTTGTGATTATGCTGACATTACCAACAATACACTATACTTGTTTTAGAGTTATTATAATTTAAATATTTTTTAATACTCTTATATTTTTCATTTTTGAAATAATGCATGTTCATTTCATTTTGTTCACACATTGATAATGACTATGATTTTATGAGCAAATAAATTTTAGTACAGTGCAACAGTTAGTAAACTTTGTGTTTAAGTTTTATTTATTTTATTCTAAAAATTAAGTACAGAACCATTTTTATAGTAATTTCACTGCATGGTCTATGAACATATGTATTAGTTTTGTAAAACTATAGTATGTATAAAATATTAAAGCAAAGATCTCTAAAAAAATATATGCAATCGGCTCTTGATAATTCAGAATGAATGAAAAAATTTTAATTAGTTACCTATTCCTCCAAATTTGCATAGATATCATATTTAAAAACTTAGTATACTTAATTAACTCTTCACCATTATGATAACTAAATACAGATGAACACAGATATCTGGAATTTTGATCTAAAAGCATGTTGTATCACATTGTATGTTCTTATGTACTATCATAGGTGCTCACATCACACAGGTCTTTTTTTATAGAAAATTACATCTTTGGTAAGACCTGAGATCACAGATTTCAGTTTTACAAATTTATTTAAATTTTGATTCTGCTTTAATTTTGAATTTTAAGTTTAAGATTATGGTTTTCCAAGTAACTTTCTTCCTAATTGTCTTTTTTCAAGATAATTGAGTCTATTGCACATATTTTGTTTGAGACAAATGCTAAACTTATATGTAGTTATATATTAACTTTTATGTATTTTATCTAAGACTTTACTTTTTTAGATGATGAAATACTTATGAGTTAAATATATAATAACTTTGAATATCAAATTCATCCATATTTATTTTATGTTATTCTATTATTTTATGTTATTCTAATATGTATTAATTCATTAAACTCATTAAATTTATTAAAACATTCACAAAACCTTTTTATCCTTATACATATTTACCATTATATAAATACATTAATAGACATAGAAAATTTATACCTTATTAAGAATGTTCTCAGTTTTAAGAAGTCACTATGCTTGGGATTCTCCACTGTAAAAGAAACAAATTATAAGCTATATAAATTTTGACACATATTTATATACATTTTTTAACTGTGTCTGTTTCATTTTCACTTGGAATTATTTAAGAAATAATTTTTTTAATAGTCTAATTTTCTTTCAATATAATGGTATTTACTTTCTAACAGTGAAAGAAAAAAATTTGATTTATGAATTTTTTTTTCTGCTAGTGATATTTTTAAGTCTTAGAAGAATTATTTTTAAATTTAAAATCACACACATAAGTTTTTTGCTTTTTTTTCTATTTATGACTGTTAACAAACAAAATATTTAAATTATAAACCATATTACATAGGAAAATAATGGTATGGAAAATAATAGTTTTCTCTCTCATATTAATTATACTATATATATATATTGAACAAAAATATTTATGAACATAATAATCTTTATAAACTTTCGGAAATCTTCTGTTAAAGAATGGTGCTTTCTTTAATGTACTGTTGTATTTTTGTGTGTTATCAAAAATAGTTCAAAATTAAATCTATTATATCAATTTACTTACCTTCCACTATTCCCCATGGATATAATCTCCCTCTAACTTTTCGTCCATTTATTTCTACAATTTGTGTACTTCCTATAACAGCAAATGGAATACTTTCCTGTAAAATAAAAAATGCATAATGAATTTTATTTAAAAAAAAAATGATTTAATTTTTTTATTAATAATGCTTTGATTTTAAAATAAATTTATTTTAGCCTAATTTGGCTTAATATATTTTTAAAAATGTGAATTAATTTGGAATTATTAAACTGGAGACAGTTTCTTACTTTTAGTTCCCGGTCCTGTTGTTTAAATTCTTCATCCTCATCACTGTCGCATTCTGGTAGTTGATAAATTCTAATTTGATGTTCTTCTACTTCTCTCAAAATCTGAAAGAATACAAATATTTTTATTTACATTATGTAAAAATCATATCAATTACAAATTAACCAAAATATATTAATATATAGTGCATGACAAAAACAGAAATAGAGAGCATTTTCCTTTCTTATAATGTTTGATTGTATTGGTGACTTTATTTAATCACAGAATTCCTAAATTTTATAATGTAGTAAGAATATAAGTGTGTATATGAAAATATTATGTTCTTAATGTTTTCATTAATATGCAATTGAATTTACTTATATACAATTTATTTACTGATTACCTAAAAGAATAATTAATAGTTATATATTTAAGTGAAGTCTTATATAAAAATACTGGTATGGATATTCTTGTATTTCATTACATTTATAAAGAGACATTCTATTTTTATGTTTTATACTTAGAAAATATGGGTTTTTGGATATGATTACAGAAATTTATAAACTCACTTTTGTTATTTAACTGTATAATATTAAAAATTACAATAGTGGTATGCAGAGTTGCCAGAAACTTATACAACAAAGTAGCACGAAGAGGAGGAAAAGTAGCAAAAAACAGCGAATCGATTTTCCCTCGCAATTCATAATTTTTTTTTTTTTTAATTTTGGAAATTTTGTAAAACTGTTGAAAAAATATGTTGAAATGCTTTAATTATTTAAAATACATTCAAATTCTTCCTGCTCAATATCGTGATCTGCTATGTCTTTTGTACATATTTCTGAATTATATTGAAACATTTGTGGTGATGAAATAAAATCAAAGCAGTAAGTCCCTCGTTATTCCAAAGTCATTTTCATTCTGAGAATTGAATCCAACAGTTCAAGGCACATTCGATACCTTAGTTTTGCCTTTGTTGACGTCGCTCTCAAAACTACCCTTTCCACAGTAGCATTACTTATGAGTAGGCTGTCAAGCTTTAAAGCAAATATAGCTAAATCTCGTAAACGGATTTTCAACTGCTTCTTTTATATTAAAAATGTGACACCAAAATGATGCTCCATCATTCATAAGCTCAGATTCTGGATGAAAAACATCTTTCAACTGTAAGTTAAAAAATTTTCTCCATTGATTCTTAACATCCAATTTAGATTGGTCTGCTAATTCTAAGAGCAGGTCATAAAAAGGACGATTTGAATTTTAAAAAATTTGAGGAGAAAAATTTTACATAATTTGAAGGGATTCGGATTAAAAGTTGCTCACATGAAGTCTTTATGACATCTTTGATAGATTTCTTTTATAGATTCTGGAGAAATTATTTTACTTTTGCTTGTCAGTTTATTAAAAAGACATGTCCAAAATCAACGTCCTTCAGCGATTCGTGTCGTTTCGGAGTTTCCCCATGTTTTCATTGACGGCTAAAGTCACCAAATTTTGTTGGGTGATTTTTCCCAAATAAGTCATTTATTCGAACTTGTTCCAATACTTTTATGTGTGGTTGAAAGTAGCAAAAAGTAGCGAGAGAATTAAAATTTAGTAGCGTAAAATTCGCGAAGTAGCAATAAGATAAAAAAAAGTAGCGAAAAGTTTTCAAAAGTAGCAAAAATCGCACGATCTGGCAACACTGGTGGTATGTACTATTCTGCACTTTTAA
>BMAV01011739.1:80008-110622 GCA_019973955.1 Trichonephila inaurata madagascariensis | reverse complement strand
TTTTTTTTTTTTTTTTTTGGCATGTCATGAATTGCAGGTTTAAAAGAAGAATCAAAAAACTCAATGTATATGTAGTTTAAAATATTTAACCAAATAATATTCATTAATAATTTGGGTGAGAAATTTTTTTAATTGGAGATTGTCAAAAGATATTTCATATATGGTAGTATCAAAGGAATTATTGAAATAACTTTTTTAAGTACCACCAGTTTAATTAGCATATTCATTCAGAGTTAATTGGAATTATTTCTTTTTTTATGCTCATCTGATTTGCCATTTTTTGAAATACTTTATTCTGAAATTACGTAAAAATTTAAAGATTTTTAATCTTTTCAATTTGTATACAGCAGCCATTATGAATATTTTTAATTTTAATAAATGTATATTTATAACAATATCGGATATTATTTTCTGTAAAGTACAACTCACCGTATCTTTCAACTTCCGGATTTCAATAGGAGTGAGTGTATCTGCCTTTGCAATTATTGGAACTATATTAACTTTCTGATGCAATCTTTTCATGAATTCTACATCCAGTTGCCTCAATCTGAAAATAAGATATTTTGTTATTTTTATTTTAAAGGACGAATGAAAATATGGGAACATTTTTGTCAATAATTTGTGCTAATTATATCTGCAATTATTCATTTTCTAAAATAAAATGCTGTAAAGTAATGTGTGCGTGTGGCATATATACATAATATTGACTTAGTAACAATTGGGTGTTATTTGTCTTTCTCAACTCATTTTAATAATTTTTTTTTTTTTTGTCTATTTTAAGTTTTGTAATACCTTTAAGTAAGTCTTAAATGTAATTTCTTTTTTTCCCTTTTATGAACTGGGTTACATGATAAGAATGACTGAGTTTTTGTATGTATTCATGAATGTCATAAGTTCTGATTGGCTGTGTATTATTCTTTCACTTAGTGTACAAATAATTTAACAAATCTATTATCTGCATGAAGCACATTATTTAAATTTTTTTTTTCTTACCCATGGCCATATGGTGGAATGAAATACAGACAACAATGAACTCTATTGTCAACAATATTCTTTCGATTTAAACCACTTTCATCTTTGAAGAACTGATTGAATTGGTCATCAATATACCTTTCAATTGTTTTCCAACTTTTAAAGAAAAAAAGGGATATTGTTATATGAAGAACAACATTATATATTATAGTAGTTTATAATTAAATTCAGCTTCATTTCATCCCTAATAAAATTTAATCAAGTTTATTCAAAAAGCATGCTTATAGGATAATATTTTCATAATAATGGATTTTTTAATAAATCACTGTTTCACTTTAATTTTATATTTCTCATGCATTTATATTTAATTGTATTATAAATTTTATTTCCAATAAAGAAAACTATTATTTTTTTATAACTTTTCCCTTTTAAACTAAGTCTAAACTAACTAACTAGAAAAAACTACATCTAAAAAAATGAAAATTCATTTCTGTTAAAAGTTCAGTTACTGAATTTATTTTTAAAATATTAATTTTGTATGTTATTAATTGCTATCATTTTTGCAGGTTGCTTAGATTTTATGTAATGGATTAAATTTAGAAAATCACAATTTTAAAATATTTTTCAAAAATCTGTTTCGAAAACTTAAGTAAAAAAAAAAGGGGGATACCAAACTCTCTAAAGTTGTAATACTTAATATGGTTAAGTTAATACATTTGTAAATAAGTAAAAAAAACAAACAATTCCTTTAATAAAATGTTTTGAATATGCAGGTCGCTTAGAAAATATATATTGCTTAGAGGCAGTACAAATTATTTTGAATGCAAAACCTCCTTTAATACTTTACAGAATTCTGTTAAAAACTATAAATTTTGGTGAACTGCATATTCAGAGAAGATTATATAAAATAATTTTAAAAGTCTTTTACATACAGTGGGTGATCGGTTAACGAACACTTTCACGAAAGATTTTTGTGTTCGGATAACGAACACTTTCAAGAAAGATTTTTTGTGTTTGGACAACGAACACATATTCGGATAATGAACAAAACGAATTCTATCGAACACTTCTCGGCTCTGAAAAAAAATTAATATTAAACATTTGTTATCATTTTGCATACAAAATAAGATCACTGAAAGGAGAAATGTTTAAAGCATGCTTAGTATTGGTAATTACTAAATGAAATTTGAAATAACAATGAATTTAAAGTTTATTCAATAATTATTATTATGACTAAAATCAATACACACTTGAATACTTGAATTTCAATATGAATATCAATATTTTCTGACAGCTGATAAGTTATGGGCGAGTGGATTTGCTGACATGACAAATAAATTAAGCGACTTCTTAATTTTTTCAAACAGTGCAGACTATAAAATATAAAGGTGTCGATGACGCGCTACCACCGTAAAAATAAGTGAAATATGAGAAACGGACTAAAAATCTTTTTTCATCTCTCCTAAATTATGTTGCTTACCTATTAAACTTCAAAGTTCTATTGAAAAAAAAATTCCAATAGAATATTCATACAAATTAGACCTTCGGTTTTGATTTCATTTTTTTAGGGTCTCCAGAACGAATTAATCGATTTCACGTCGAAGTCTATGGTGAATCGATGATCGGTTTACGAACAATTCGAATAGCGAACAGTCTTGGAACGGATTATGTTCGTTAACCGATCACCCACTGTATTTAAAATATTGAGAAACATTTCTCAAGGGTTTTCAAAATGACTTCAAATGTTCTATATGATTTTTTACCATGTAAACAATGTTATTTATAACCTCAAATTACTAACAATGTTAACTAGCAATATATAACCTTACTTTTCTTCACAGTTTATAGCATCTCCAAATCCAGGTGTATCCACTACAGTTAACCGAAGTTTGACACCTTTTTCTTCAATATCCATTGTTGTCTTTTCTATGTCTACTGTTCGGTCCACACGTTCTGAATAATAAAAAAAAATTAGTTTAACAAAATTTTAATGTAATTTATTTCGTTTTTAATAATGTTTTAACATTCACATACTGGCTATTAAACAAAAATATGTTAGCATTATTTTTAATCAAAACTTTCAGTGAAAAACTCATTTTAAGGAATATATCTTTTATTAATTAGTCAATATTTTTTATTTTTTAATAATTTTTTACAAACTTTGAACATATTAAAAGCTATACAGTATATAAATAATAAACGCAATTTATCGAACTGTTTTATTTTAATGCTATGTTGCATAAATTTAATGATGCATTCAGAGTTCTAGAAGGCTGTTACGTGGCAACTATTAATTACAAGTTATATGTACTCTAAGCGGCAACTTTACCAAGACCACTTGACATTTTTATGCAAATGAATTATTGCGTCTCAGTGTAGCCGCTAGAGGTGTAGGTTAATATAAAAAGAAAGCCAGTAGATAGTAGTGTAGGTAAATTGCTTGGGAATATGGATAGTAAAAAAGTGATTTGACTGACTTTGAATGTGGGATAATAGTAGAGCAAGTATTGATGTATCATATTGATACGAGTTTTGTGTAAAGAACACTTAAAATAGTGTAAATAATTTATATCTGTGGATGTGTAATACGTTTATTTTACTGTTTTATTTATTTTATGTTAAAAATTGTAATATTTGCAAGCAACGCCGTTCTTTACATTATAATGGAAACTTGGCGGAATTTTGGCAATAGAGCCAAGTTGGCATCATTGTTGGTGACCACTTTTTGGCGAGTTTGCGACCCTATGGATTCCTCTAGAAATTAGTTGAGAAATCTACTAATAATAAGGTCTATAATGCATACGGATCTTTTTCGAAGAATCCTTAAGGCCTGTAAACAAGGAGACGCTCGCCGAAACTCAGTATTATTTTGACTAGCGATTAGTAATCTTGGCTTGACCGTTGAAAAGTCGACTAGCGATTAGTGATTACTTCGGCTGTTGAACGAACACGTGCTTGTGAATAATCTTTTATATGCTTACAGTCACTCAAAAAAGTATTGGGATATTTTAAAAAGCCGGATATTTCACTTAGTTGAGCTAGCCCCTGCGTTCTTCAGAAAAAAGCCATGGAACACTATATCCCCTGCAATCCATCACACCATTGGAAAGTAAAGTGCTAATATTGTAAGCATAATTTCAAATTTCATAAACAGCCTATCATTATCTTATAGAGTCTATGCTAAGAAGAAAGACGGATGTATGAAAGGTAAAGGATGACCCAGCGAGATATTAATAAGGTGATCATAATAAAGTGGCCACTCATGTGTAAATGGCATGCATTTAAATTAAACTCACATTTTAGAGTATGCAAATTTAGAAATAAAATATCTATTAATAATAAAAATTTCTCATCGTTTTCTATGGTCTTGCATTAGTTGACTGCAATATAACTTATTCGGTAATGTAATTCAAATGTGCAATGCGATGTAAATGTTAGAGAATTTAAAAAATTCTAATTTGATTAATAACTGAAAGTTTTGATCAAAAAATAATGCCAAATATCTAGATCTAAAATATGAATTGGCCATTGTAGAACTATTATTAATATATAAGGTTGTAAAATTCATTCTTCATATTCTGACTTCCGATTCAAGTAATTGCAATCCGTCTGTATCTCACACAATTGGAACTTTCTCATGAAATCTGGGTTCACTTAATCATTTTTTGATTACAAGTTTATTGACTTAATGGATCAATATAGTATATGGAACAACAAAGGCTAATATCCAAATTATTCCCATATTCAACCATTATTCGTTTTTGTTTACGAAAGGTCTATATTTGTCTAACCTACACCAAACACTCTCTGAATTACTTTAACCGTGTTAATCATGTAAATGTTAAGATACCTGGACGCAAAGTAAAAAGAGCACTGGTGCATATATACTTATATAATAGGAAGGGAGTACACGTAGACGGAAGCGCCGTGATACAAACTTTATGATAAACAAAAAAAAAACATTGTTCTATGAGGAGGGTGCCACTCTGAGTTCCCTTCTCCTTGTATATTTTTGAAGAGAGGAAGAAAACGATTAGAGGGTAAGATTGGGAAAAAAAGAGGGAGGGTTGAAATTAGTAAAAGCGTCGCTGTGGCACCCCGTAAACGGGTCACTTGCATTTACTTGAGATACTAAGCCCCACGGGAGAAAGGAAATATCACTTTCATTCCTAAATATCGTAAGCCAATGCTTCTTAAACTTTCAGTTTTTGATACCGAATTTTCGATCAATATTTTCATCGTCTACTCCCCCCCGTACAATAAAAATGTATTAAATTCAATAATAATGCACTTTGACGCTAAAGCTACGATACGACTTATTATAAACCATAAAAAATTATGAAGATAAGATTAAATTGCGTACATTACAAGCCCATGGGAGGCATAAGTAATTATTAAACTTGCTTTGTTGTTACTAATGCCACCTGATCGGCAAAGGCCAGATCAAGGCCCATGAAATTCATCATGGTAAAGGGCTAAGTGACGCCTGTCGTTAGCCGTAGCTTTGAGCACCATACAGGTGACAGTACGATTTGGCCCGATTCCACCCCAATTTAGAGGGAGAACACTCTGGGGGTGGTCAGAGGACTTCCCGAAGGAACGATAGATGGCGACACCACCTATCTCCACCTCCACAATTTAGGCATGAAACTGAATTAGAGGGAAATTTTCTCCAGTTTCCTGCACTCGTGAATCAGCCTACAAGACTTTCGGACCCACTGATTTAACGAGCACGTGCTCCGCGTGTACTCGGAGGGTATTTGGCGGTACGGGCATCGAACCCAGGCCTTCCGGTCCGGAGTCGTGCTCTAACCACTAGGCTACCCACGGCCAAAGTAATCAAAAACATTGTGCAGTACTGATACATTTATAAGACTTATTATATCAGTGCAAACGCGTTTTTTTATTTTTATTATGTCAAATTGTATTTTGTTTTGCTTTTGTTCATCAAATTAATATTTATTTTAAATCTTTTATTTTCGACTTTTCAATAAGCTTGCGCCCCCCCCCCTTCCCCTCAGACACATAGGGGTATCATGTCCTCCTAAGGAGCGCGCCCCCACAGTTTGAGAAACGCTGTCGCAAGCTTTGAGAGATCTACATAATTGAATTTAATGGGTTTTAGAACCATAAAAATTAGTCTTCAGTACTATATTTGAATATAAGTGAATAGTTTGCTGTCACGTATATACTTTTTTCAGTTGCCTGTAACCCAATTATTATCTGTTCTCACAAATTAAATTCCTTTCTCGTAACTAATGTAACCTGAACACCGTATTTGATTTCAAGTGGATGCGTAAGTAATCATAGCTAGCAGAGGTGTAATGTACACCCCCGCATCGTGCAGGGGGGGTATACTTGTGTGTAGTATAAGTAGTACACTTGTGAGTAATGTGTTACACCATACTTGTGTGTAGTACAAGTAGTACACTTGTGAGTAATGTGTTACACTATACTTGTGTGTAGTACAAGTAGTACACTTGTGAGTAATGTGTTACACCATACTTGTGTGTAGATAAACCCTGTATTTATTTTAAATCAGAAAAACACTACTCTAGCTATGTGTGTAATAAACATGAAAATAGAGTATTGTACAATAATAATTCTTATAGTATGGAAGATCTATGTAAGTAGCTAGGATTTCTTTTTTATTTAATTAGAAAATAAACAAAAACAATACCTTCCACGCTGAGGATTTTTCTATCCTTGTAAAGATCCGTGAGGAACAAACTGTTGATGAGAGTAGACTTTCCTAATCCAGTTTCACCTGTGAAAAAAAAGTACGAAGTGAAATGTTAATAAATTTTCACATGAATATTCAAAAGTAGTTGGAAGGATATTCTTAAGAATATAGTAGACAACTGTACTTTTTAAGAATGATTTTATTATATTTTCAGTTACTGTAGTTATTTATTAACTGAAACGTTTATTCGTACACACTTTCTAATATAGGAATAATTACGCAATACTTAAAATTTGTGATGAAAGAGATTCTTTCAGAAGAACATTAAAATCTTATTTAGGTAGCCGAGAGTGATAATGGTCTCGAACTCGTGACCACAGAGAATCTTGGGTTCGAATCCTTGTGCCATTAAAGACTCGCCGTGTGGAGGAGCTGATGCATCTGTTGAGGCTCAAAGTCCTCCCATTGCGTGGTGTGGTAGTTTAGAGAGAGGGATGCCAACTCAGGTATCGTCCTCGTCACTTGACCAAAGTTCAAAATTACGAAGTCCATCGTCGATAATCCTCGTATTTCTTTCGATTTTGACGAAAACCAAAATCAAATTTATTTGGGGTGTTATGTATATCAGTATAAAAAAAATTTCCAGTTTTATATCGTTAACTTTAATCAAATCAAAAAGTATGATGTTTTGAAAAATTAGAAAACTATAATTATAGAAACAATATGCAATCATCTGAACAACTCATATGCAAAGATTCGATTTGGATATTTTGAATCCAAATAATTTAGATGCAAGTGTCTTACTGGGTCCGCGCGAGTTCACTTCCCTAGAACTTTTTATTTTTTTAAATTTAACCAGAAAAAGTTTATTTAAATCAAAATATTACATTATAAAGATATTAATTTGAAGGAAAAAAATTTATAAACATGGTAATTTACTTTTTTTTCATGTATTTTTACAGGCATTGTTTTACTCTTGATTGTAATTATTAATTCAACTTCCCTTTATCAATTCAACAAAACCGTGAGGAAATTACTCATCAATTAATTTGATTATTATCACAATATACTTATAGAAGTAATACGAGATTTATTGGCGATGGACATTTTAATTTGGACCACTGTCAAATGACGAGTATGACAACTAATGTAATCTGAAATCTATTGTCTAAAATTCCACATCACGCCAGCGTTATCGTACATTAAACTCCTCTACTCAACAATTTTTAATGCACCATGACTCAACAAAAATAACTTTGATCACGAATTCGTCACCATAACTACTCGGCTACCACGTCCGATTCCTTTTTAGAAAATTCCTTTTTTCTTGCAATGGATTACTTTTTAGAACTTACCTACTACAATGAGAGTGAAATCGAATCCTTTCTTCACGGATTTTCTGTGGACTTGCTCGGGTAGGGTAGCAAACCCTATTTCGCCCTAAAAGGGAAAAAATTAGTTTTATTTCAAGTATCTATATACATCAGGACTGGTGCGTTTGTTTTCAAGAATACAAATATCTTATAAAGGTATGTTTTTTGTGTTTCTATAGTTGAAACTTCATTTTAAGGTATCCGACTACGTTCGGAACCGTATTTTAAAAAAGTGCATAAATGTATAATTTTCATGATATTTAGTGTCACTTAGATTAGACTACATGTAAAAATTGTTTTAAGGAGACACATTCTGACAAAAAAAATTATTTAAATACAATAATTTGGCAGAAAATTAACTTAGAATAATCTTTTTTCAAAATGTTCTCCTTTTGTTAAAAATGCTTCTATTACAATAATATTTTGCCTGTATATAGCTCAGACCTCTTTACAGAGGCTCAACTATGATTTTTGAAAATTCACATTATTTTCAGAGTTACAACAATTGAAATAATTATCTGCGTTTTTTTTCTTAAAATTGCTCCTCTCTGTTGTCTTAAAATATGGATAAACCCACTTCTAATTTATGTATTTCAAAAATTCTAGTTGAACATCTGTAGAGAGGTCTGAGCTATATACAGACAAAATATTATTATAATAATAGAAGCATTTTTCACAAAAGGAGAACACTATGAAAAAAAATTATTTCAAGTTAATTTTTTGCCGAAATATTGTATTTAAATAATTTGTTTTGTCAAAAAATGCCCTTAAAACAATTGTATACATGTATTCTAACCTAAGTGACACTAAATATCATGAAAATTATCCATTTATGCGCTTTTGAAAAATCACGGTTCCGAACGTAGTCGGATACCTTAAGTTATTCTTTATTTGTTTTGGCAGGTTTACTGAATATAACATTCAATAAGAATTATATTCATCTGTATTTGCTTCTGATAAATTTTATGATGATCTATTTTTCTATGTTGAATCCAATTTTGAAATAGAGACATTTCTTTATCTTTTATTAATGAAGAGAGAAGTTAATCATTAAAAATATTAAGATGACTACATTCGGAACTGTCATTTTAAAAAATGTATAAATGGATTTTTTTAAAAAAAATATTTAGTGTCAGTTAAATTAGAATATGCGTATAAAATTGTTTCAAGTATATTGTTACACGAAAAAAAAAAATATTTCAATGAAATTTTTACCGAAAAAAATAAGAAAGAATGACATTTTCAAAGCATTCTCATTTTATGAAAAATACTGCTGTGATAATAGTTCGTCCATACCGAGTTTGAACTAAAAATTCTTAAAAAATTCACATTTACAGAGTTACAATAAATTAAAATAAACGCTTTTTGTTAAAATTTATCTACTTTGATGTAGTAAAGTATGAATATACCTCCACTTCTAAACTATATGTTTCAAAAATTTCAGTTCAATACCGGTATAGAAGTCATAACTATATATAGGCAAAATATTATGGAAGCATTTTTCGTAAGAGGTGACGGTTTTAAAAATAGGTCATTTTTTTTTCCGCCAGAAAAATTGTATTTACATATTTTTATTTACAGTAATATTCTTAAAACAATTCTATATGTATATTCTAATTCAACTGACACTAAACATCAAAATAATTATCCGTTAATGTGCTTTTTCAAAATCACTGCTCCAATCTTAAGTCAGTCGCTTTAATTTCCGAAAAAAGGAGACTAAATTTGTAAGGATAAAGACATTTTTTTTTAAGAACATTCAAATGCAAGAACAGGAATACTTTCTTTATAAAAGCATTTTATACGTAATTTTATTTCATTTAAGTAAACACTAGACAGAATTTAGAAGACTGCTATTTCAAAATTATTTTCTTTATTGAAATATGCTTACCAAAATGACAAAGACGGTGCGATTTAAGCATTTTATGACCGTAATAGAATGAGACAATGAATACTTTAATAATTAACCTAATCACATGAATGGGATTTAGATTAATGGTTTCTAAATTCGGACGTTGGTCTTAGTATGAAGGTCGGAGGAAATGAACTAAATTTCTCTAGCTTAATATCAATTATTTAAGGTTGTATAGAAACTTCCCTAAGTTCCTAGCTAGATTTCGATCATGAAATAGATGAGAGTATGCATATTGGAAATTTTAAATTGGCAATTAATTTTTTAAACTTGGATTTATGTATATGTGATTAATGATTTTGTTCGAAGTGTTTATTTAAAATCATGCTTCAATTAAAACTTTATATCCGTGCACTTTTTAAAGCGAAGATTAAGATATTAGTTTGTATAATGAATAAGTATTGCTTTTTATTTCTTAACATTTACGGTGACGTAATACGTTCGGAACCGTGATTTTGAAAAAGCATATAAAGGAATAATGTTTATGATATTTAGTGTCAGTTAAATTAGAATATTCAAATAAAATTATTTTACAAATATGATTACAATAAAAAAATTGTTTAAATTCAATTTTTCGGCAAGAAAAGAAGAAAGAACGACATTTTCAAAATATTCTCTTTATGAAAAATGCTTATATAACAGTATTTTGCTTATACAGTTGGTACAAAAAGTATTTGCACACATACATTTTTGTTCACAATTTATAAAAAAATGCATTTAGAAATACAAAAATTAGCATTTTAAAAACAAAATAAGCTTATGCATTTAAATTAATTACAAAAAATACAATAATATTAATAAAAAACATTTTTTGCAACAATATTAAAATATCTTATGTCAAAAAAGTATTTGCACACTCAACTCAACTTTAGCAAATTTGCATTTTTTTGCTGATTATTTGACAGTCAACCCGCAGTAAATAACATACGTAAGACGACTTATAAAAGGAGGTATTGTTGAAACTTTATCACAGTTGATTGTCGATTTCAAATTGTAATGGCACCTAAGAAATCTGAATTGCCGATTTCGTTGAGAGAAAAATTGTTTCTCTGCGTGAAAATGGCCTAAGTTATCGAGAAATAGGTAAAAAAGTAAATGTTTGCTTCTCTACTGTTCGATATATTATAAAACGTCATAAAGAAAGAGGATATACATCAAATAACTTGCGCTCTGGACGTCCAAAGAAACTTTCACTGCGAATTAAGCCAAATATCATAAGAGAAGCATCAAAAAATCCATTTTTTAGTGCAATTACATTAGCCAATGATGTCGCTTCAACATCTGGAGTTCAAATCTGTGCCCAAAGTGTTCGAAATGTCCTGCATGATGCACACATTTATGGGAGATCTCCAAGGAAAAAACCTCTCTTAACTGAACGAAATAGACTGAAGAGACTTGAATTCGCTAAGGAATATATCGAAAAGCCATTTGATTTCTGGAAAAATGTCATATTCTCCGACGAGAGTAAGTTCAATATCTTTAAATCAGATGGCAGGAAATTAGTTTGGAGAAAACCTTGTACTGCTTTTCATACCAAAAATGTGTTACCTACAGTTAAACATGGAGGAGGTTCTGTTATGATTTGGGGGTGCATGGCTAGCAAAGGAGTTGGTAATTTGTGTTTCATTGATGGGAATATGACAGCTCGAACCTATATTGATGTGTTGCGAGATAACTTGCCACAAAGTGCAATAAAATTGGGTATCAGTAATTCGTACTATTTCCAGCAAGAAAATGATCCCAAGCATACTGCCGGTATAACACGTATGTGGTTGCTTTATCATGTACCCAGAAAACTTGCCACTCCACCCCAATCACCAGACTTAAATCCTTTGGAAAATTTGTGGAATTCTGTGGATTTAAAAATAAGAAAAAGGAAGATTTCAAGCAAATCTGCCCTTAAACAAGCCCTTATTGAAGAGTAGTCGAATACTGACGCTACTGTTACAGAAAATTTAACTAAATCAATGCCAGCAAGATTACAAGCAGTAATAGATGCTAAAAAGGAATGTATACTAAATATTAGTTATTTAAAATTTGCTTATATATTTTATTTCTTTTGTATTCATGCAGGTGTGCAAATACTTTTTTGACACGAGATATTTTAATTCTGTTATAAAAAAAGCATTGTTATTTATCTTATTGTAATTTTTCTGTTTGTTTTGGATGATTAAACTTATTCTGATTTGGCAATACCAATTTTTTTATTTCTTATTGCTTCTTTTTATGAATTGCAATCAAAAATGTAGGTGTGCAAATACTTTTTTTACGCACTGTATATAGCCATGATATCTATACAGGGTCGGAATCAAAAGTTTTGAAAAATATAATTTAGAAGTGGATTTTTTCATATTTTAATGTAGTTAAATTTTAACAGAAAACACCGGTTGCTATTTCAATCAATCGTAATTCTCAAATAATGTGAATTTTTTCAAAAATTCTAGTTTAGGGTGGGTTTGTAGAGAAAGCTATATATAGGTAAAATATTATTATTCAAACATTTTTCATTAATGGAGAATGTTTTGAAATATGTCATTCTTCCTTATTATTTGCCAAAAAATCGCATTCAAATAATTCTATCTTGTAATATTCTTAAAACAATTTTATATGTACCGGTATATTCTAATTCAACTAATATCAAAAACATTGTTCTTTTATACGCTTTTTCAAAATCGCGGTTGCGAACTTAGTCTATCGCCTTAATATTTACAGGACTTAAATTATAAAGTAATTTTAAAAATATTTTTTTTTACATATTGTCCATTGGTTAAGCTGTCAAAGCCTTAAAAAGCCCAAAAATGTTTGTAAATATTTTGATAAATATCCACACTTGTCATACTTAAGATCGAATATTTCGCTTATAATGTTATTTTAATTTGTTATAAAATATATTAATTCGCTGTGTTAAACATTATTCCAGAATATCCATCGCATTTGAGTGACTACCGTAAAATCCGGCGTATAACACGCAATTTTAACACAAAAAAATAAGATCAAAATTTACGGGTGCGCGTTTTACGACGGATACAAAAATGAGAGCTTCAAAAATAAAAAAAAGTAAGCATAAAAAAAATAGACTTCTGCATAGATCGAAATATTGTATATTTAAAAGAAATAACACATTCTTTATGACCTTAAAAGGTTGTAGTTCTAGAAGTATACTGTTTTTTTCAAATGCTTGGGATAATACCTGGAATAAATGAATTCAAAAACATGAGAGAATTGCATAATTACACATTTCAGGTTTCTTCGTAAAAAAGGGGGAACGCGTTATACGGCGAATATACTTAAAAGTTCAAAAATGCAGCTTGAAAGTTTGGGTGCGCGTTACACGCCGGATTTTACGGTAATTAAATATTCTTATAAGAGAATTCTGCATTTCGATACGAATAAATTTCAGTCTATTAAATTGTTTGGTATCTCAGCAACATCAACAAATGTCTCAAAAATAAAACTTACGTCAGGTGCTCGCATAGCTCCATTAGGCAGAAAATGAGATTCATTTCTTTGCATAAATGCCATCATCTTGAAGCAAATCGAATAATGAAACTCACGTCAACAAAATTTCATAACATTCCTCTGCTTTCCAATGTTTATAAGCAAAAATCGATAAACATAAACAAACCGTGAACTGCTATTTTTGTTCGTGATCTTGAACATCCGAAACAAGAACTGCCGCGTTCGAAATAGAATATTCTTCGAGTTCCGCTTGACTGACCAGCTTCCATTAACAACTCAGCTTTCATCCATCGCCTTTGGGAAGCGTTACTGGTCAGTAACGTGACTGCTACTCAGCCCAAAGCTAGGCTGGAGTTATTTATTCCTTTTTTTGTATAACGAGACAATGTCATCCTTTTGTCTTGACGTCTCCTTGCGACCCGAAACATTTTTTTGTTTTTTCCCGCCCATTCACTAAGCATGGAATGACGTGTCAGGTTGCTAGGCTTAGAAGATGCACTATAGTGATAGGATTCGAATGTAGCGGTGTGGCATTCCACCTTCATGGGAAATTATTGATGCGTCTGAGAGGAATCAGACCCCAAAGAACACTGGAGCGTAGAAATTTATTTTATTCGTTTGTTTGTGCTGTATTTTTGACTCGGTGAATGTTTACTTCCTGTTATGATTCAGTTCTTTTGTGTATTCGAAAGTTTTCGTTTTATTGGCTTACGCGAGTTTTTTTGTTTGTGTTTTCGTTTAAAAATAATTATGAATTATTATTCCAGCATAATTGGCTTTTAATAAAATATACATAGTGAAAACAGGTTGCTGTTTTGTTAGTATTTTCCTGCTAGTCAACGTGGTTGTTTCGAAATTGAATCTTGCCTTTCACTGTGATCGGTGAGCACGCCGTATTAATTAATTCGTGTTAAAATTGGATTATCGTAAAATCCAGCGTATAACGCGCAGTTTTAACACAAAAAATAAGATTGAAATTTACGGGTGCGCGTTATGTGCCAAATGAAAATGAGAACTTTAAAAAAATAAGAAAAAAATAGATCATAAAAAAATGTTCGATTTCTACATAGATTGAAATGTTTATTTAAAAGAAATGACATTCTTTTTGAACTTAAAAGTTTTAATTCTAGAAGTATACTATTTTTTTTATCTAAAGCTTTTGGGGTCGCACCTGGAATAAATTACTTCAAAACATAAGAGTATTCCATACGCAGATTCCGATTCTTGGTGTAAAAAGGAGTGCGCGCCATATACGCAGGATATTACGGTAACTATTTTTAATTTAATACATAAAGGTTGTAACCTATGCAAATAATTCGATATACAGTCTGTCAAAAAAAGTATTGGGACGCGCACTATCAGTTCATAGATTTTTATCGTAATATTTTACTTAAGCATACAAATGAAACGAAAAAAAAGAAGTAAACATTATTTTGTTAAATACAAATAATAATAATAATTTCAGCAAAACTCGTACATTAATGCAATTATGGTTAAAATTGAAACTAAAAGAAATCGAGTTAAAAAACGTGCTCAAAAAGTATTGGGGACACTTTCCAATAAATTAAGAAAAACAATTCAAACTCTTAGAAATTAATATCTTGTTGTGTGATATCCTTGCTTTTTATGACCTCTCTAAGTGTATTTGGCATGGATTGGATTTTTTTTTTTTTTTTTTTTGCAAAACGATCTATCATCGATTTTGGTCTACTCTTCAACCAAATATTTTCTTAAATCCTGCTTGTTAGAAATTTGGTGCTTATATAGTTTTTGCTGCAAATAATCTCGCACATGTGTGTGTGTTCAGTGGGATTAAGGTCTAGACTTTGTGCAGGAGTCTTAATAATACTAGGACAGTGGTAGAGGACCCATTACTTGCAAATATCTTCAGTATGTTACGAGTCATTATCTTGATACAATTTAAAATGTCCTGAGATTCCCATATTGCTCGCCCTTTGCTTTAAATTTCGGTTGAGAATGTCAAGATAGACATTTATTCATTATACCATCAATAAAATGTAACTTCCCGACATCAGAGCTTGCCATGCAGTCCCAGGCAATTTAGTTACCCACTCCATATTTGACAGTAGGCCGTAAATTTTTGACATGCATTGCTGTATATGATTTCCGCCAAACTTTATGCTTGCCATACGATCCGAAAATGTTATATTTGCTTTCATCAAACAAAAAGTACATTTTCCCAATATTCTGTTGCCTGCCTTACATACATTTTAACAAATGCCAACCTAGCTTGTCTATTTGCTTTGCTGATGTAAGGCTTTCTTTGAGGTACTATGCTATACTTGTTTTTATAAAACATTTCTGGCAGTTTCAGCATTTACTGATTTTCCGAACCTACTTTTACATTAAGTCATTTTTACTGCATTAGTTCTTGGATTAATGCGTACTCGCACACAATCCACCTCTCTTCACGTTCATTAAATATTTTTGGACGCCCTGATCTTTGCTTGTTTTCAACACTATTTGTTTTCTTGAACCTGTCAATGATGTTAAAAACAGTATACTTACTCAATTTTAAGATTTTTCCTATACAGCGAGAATTGATTTCCCTCTTTCCCCAATGGCTTACTATGAGATTTCGCACATCAACCGATATATATATCTTTGTTTCTCGCAATTTTTTCTATAAATGTTGAAACATTTGTGTTCAAACTTCTAGACTAAAAAAGTAGTGTGAAATTAAATTCTATTGATGTTTTGTATATTTGTTAAATTTCTCATTTCAAAAGTGTCCCAATACTTTTTTCACTCCAGTGTGCCTTAGAATTATATTTGAAAAGCTAGATCAAATTATAATTCTATAATACTAATAAAATTTTCTTATATACTGTTCACCAAATGCTAAACTATTTCTTAATTAATTTTGTTTTTGTTTTAATGCGATAAGTATTTTTTATAAATGGCTTTACACTTATGCATGCCAAGTGTCCCAATACCTCTTTGAGTGACTGTATATACATATAAACCGTAAAATCTGGGGTATAACGTGCACCCATACTTTCAAGCTGCATTTTTTAATTTTTAGGTATATTCGCCGTATAACGCGCACTTTTTTTTTTTTACGAAGAAATCTGAAATATTAGTATACATTGCTCTTATATTTTGAAGTCATTTATTCGAAATATTATTCCAAACTTTTGAAAAAATAGTATAGTTTTAGAATTACATCTTTTAGTTCATAATGCAAGTCTCTCAGTTCTTTTAACTAAACAATATTTTGATACATTTAGAAGTAATTTTTTTTTATGTTTATCTCTTTTGTTTTTATACCTTAAATTTGCATCTTATTTTTTGTGTTCAAAGTGCGTGTGTGTTATACGCTGTATTTTATAATATATATTAAATAACATAATTTCGAAAACATTTCAATGGAATGTTCCCTCATAGGAGTACTCTATCTTTCCTATAATTAATAAATCAATTGAGAGGGGGGGGAAGTACATACATAAATGGTCATCTATATAGACAAATTTTTATGTTTGATTTTCTCGCTTTCCCTTCATTAATAAATACTGTGGTATTTTTTAATCCTCTGCAATAGTTAATGTGTTTAGCTTACAACTTTTTTAATTCCAAATTTTTGTGGGACTATTTATTAAACTTCAAAGTTTTTAAACGTTCAGGTTTTTTTTTTTTTTTTTTTTTCGTTTCTCCTCAAACTTTTAAAACTGTATTTTAGTGTCATCTTTGACACCCAAACAATATATTTTTATCAATTTTCGAACTCTTTTGCTGCTTTTGGATTGGCTGACTTTGCCCCGCCCACCGTCCTGTTCATTTTATTTTTAAAAGCTGAAAATATTTTGAAACCAAACATTCTTTAAATTGAAAGGTTAATTTTTTTAATTGATTTTAAATGAACACTGGGTATGAAGAACTTATCACAGGTTTCTTAAATGTAAAGAAGTGAGATTAGAGTCTGACAGAACTAAGTGCTCCAAAAACTATTCCTAACGACGTATAATTAAATGCTTCGCTGTACTCTAGTAAGTTCCTATAATTTATTTTTGCAAAATTCCAGTGTCTATCTTGCACTTAATATGATGCGAAACTTATTTTCCCAATCGTTAAATGATCATTATATTGTTATTTTTTATATTATTTTGCTTGTTCTGTTTCTGTATGAATCGTTATCTTACATTAGTAAAGGTTAAAATGTTCAAACCATTATAATTTTTGTTTAATGTTTTAGGAGTTATTCTTCAAACTTAATACTTGATGCCTAGAGCACATTTTGTTCAATTTTCTTTCTTTTACTTTCGAAAAGGTATTCTGAATTATTTCTGTTAATTTAATATGCATGTCTGCCTCGCATCGACCGGAACCGCATTTATTTTAAAATATGTGGGTATTTTTATACGTGATTTTACAATTTTCAAATATATTTTTTGTGATTCTAATCTTTAATCCGTAGTTATCCTTTTCCGCTTTTTTATAATGTTTTCCGCTTCAAGAGTCATAGAAGATAGTAATAATAATCTTTAAATCAAACAGGGAAAAAATAACATTTTCGTATTCCTGAAATTGAGGATGAAATATATTGTTTGTTATACATTTCTCTTTGCATTGAAAACTGTAGGAGATAAAAAAGGAAACTAGAACGTGCACAAATTAAATCATTTAATAACATCCTCATTAAGTTGATGCCAGTCTGTTGCGACATGGTCATCTTTCATACGTGAAAAAAATTATGTTTATGAAAACTATGTTTCTTAGCAGATTTTTGTAATGTTTCTGTTTCATATATATACATGTAAAATTGATATTTTTTTTTCTTTTTAAATTATAAAAAAAAATGTAACATATAATTTGATATTTGATAAATCGTAATTATAAATAATGAAGGATTCATAAAAAGTAATGTGTAAACAAAAAACTTTTTTTAATACAGGATTTTTGTTTCATATTACGTTTTTAAAATAGAGTTTATATAACAGTAATAACATTATTATCCTCTTTGAAAATAAAATATGAAGAATTGTAGTTTATATAGTTTATTCTTTAGCATATGAAAATCAACAATCCTTTAAAAAAAAGTAGAATATCTTAAGGCTGTTTTCGGTAAAAGTACAAGAGCTTGAACTAAACGCGAAGCACATTTTCAGACCGAAAAATGTCTCAATTTCCAAGAAAATTTGTAGAATTATAGCTCGTATATTTGTTAACAATATAGAGTTTTTAAAAATTTCAAAATATTCCATGAATACTTTCTTTTTCATTTTAATACGGGAAGGCATAGCCCATTTAACATTACGGTATAGGAGAAAACACATTTTATACCACAAAAAATTAATCGACTCTGTTAAAAAAAGGGAAGTATGATTAAAAAAATGCTGCTTTTTCTAAAGGATAGTGAAGCTAGAATATCATATTAATTTTTCATTTCTTTTATACCTGGAAAAAATGTTCCAAACTCGGGTCCTATTCTTTAACATTAAGCGAAAACAGCCTTAAGGATTTAGATTAAATGTTTACTAATTTTAAATTTTGATCTAAATTGAGAGAGATGAATATCCTTAAACAAAGATAAAATTAAAACCTGTTAACAATTATGTATTTCACTATGTAAAGAAAAACTTAATCTATATTTTTAAGAGCTTAAAATACCATACAAATTGGAAAACGTATTTTAAACCAATAATACACATCTTAAACTAACTATTCCTTGTATAAGACAAAATTTTTTAAATGGTCTGTTTTTAATCAACAGAAGTTTTCCTTTATAACATGAAAAAGACATTAAATAAATTTGACTTGAATATTTTTTTAAAAAATCAAAGGTGTGTATGTGGGAAGCTGGGTGTTCTTTAATTTATATTTTAAAAATAATTCATCCTACCCCTTTCCTAAGTGAACTTCCTAAGCCTCTGTTATTAATTCTCCTGAGACTATTACATTGAATTTTGTGGTCTCCAAAGATTTCCGTAACTACTATTTTAGGTGAAAACTGCATCAAAAATATTTTGATTATATAAATTGACTACAATTTACATTCGTTTAACAATTATTTGTCTGCTTATTTGAAAAGTATACAAAGATTTGAACATATGGAAGATTTCAGTGTTCAGGTTTTCTTCTAATCTCTATAAGTTATTTGACTTTCAAATAAAATAAACATAATAAGAATTATTTTAGACTGATCTTAATTCTTTGATAAAGTTACAGAACGTTCTAGCCCGTATTAAATCATTGAATAATCAAAAAGTTTGCTATAAATTTGAGAAACTTGAGTAGTTTTTCCCACAAAAAACTCAAAATAAGAGGAATTTTTCCTATCCCAGGATTCCAAAAATAACCACCCTAGTCGTATTTGCCGATTACAGCTTTCCCAGGTGTTTCAAATTATTTTTGGGCTTGAATTCAACATAAGGTAAAACGTTTGGTTCTGCAAGTTACTACTGAAGTTTATTTTTTACTGGAAAATAAATAACGAGAAACAAAATGTCTTAAGCATACTTTTTTCGTTGAATCCTTTGCAACCGAAAGGGTTTTTTAAAATAATACTCGTTATTGGAGACACGTTAACTGGGTTAAAAAAAGAAGTGTATTTTCAGGTCCTAAATAGTCAATTATTAAATGAACCCTATGATATATACTTTCTAAAAGTGTTTTTCGCTATCTCGAGTTTTTTTTTTTTTTTTTTAAATCCTTATAAATTTTAATAAATTATGTTTGTATCTACTAAAAATATAATTATATATTATTATTGTCATTATTTTGAAATGGATAGTCATTATATATTCGTGAATTCGTTTGTTTTGCTTTTACTATGGAAATATTTTATTAAAGCTCATAATATATATCCTTTTACTTCTAAAACATCTTATCATTCATTTAAGGAAAGTACAATAATTTCGGTGACATTTCAGTACTGATTTTAAAGATGTAATTAAAGTATTTTTACATTTTGTGGATTATGTTTTGTAATTAGAAATTATAATATTTTAGAACTAAAATACGCCGGGAATTTTTAATGGGGTAAATTTTTATTTTGGAGCTTCACAATGCATAAGTGCTGCATAATTTAGAGCTAGATAAATTATAAATAATAATTATAAATTATAAAATAAAAGATCCAGTATAAATTATAAAAAGATTATTGAAATGAAAATTGAATGTATATTTTCTTTTTTTTTATTATGAAATGGTCACTGTGGCTACCTTTACCTTGTTCAAATTTATTTTGAAAAATTATTTTTAGAAATATAATTAGAAGTTGTGTAGTAAACAATTATAGAGCAAATAATATTAACTTTGTTTAATGTTAGTGTTGTTTTTCGCACAATTATTTTTTCTTATTTAAATTATTTTTATACAGTAAACTACTACTTATGCATTTTACTCATTATCTTGGATTTAATTATGTTTTACATATTTCTGCAAAAAATAAGTTTTATGTGTTTCTCAAAAAAATTATTAAATTTTATAGTTTAAAAAACTGTAATAACACACACAATAGGTAGAAAATTGTATTTTCCTTATCATTATCTGAAAAAAATATTTTTGAAGTAAATAAAGAGAAAGTATAAATTATGAAATGCTATTAGGTGAACGGATGATAAAGAATCTATATAAGCTCTGAACTAGAGAATTACATATAGAATAAGAGGCTTAGCGCTTTCATCTTTTAAATATAGCTGCGAGAAATTTGTTTCATTGGTGCATGTGTGTGTGTAAAAGTAAACCAAAGTCAATACTAATTACTTATTTTAACATTACAAAATTATGTTGTCGAATCGGTAATTGTTAGTATTAATTACTGAACTGTTAAATGAAGAAGAAAGAAATACTATTTTTTATCAATTATATTTCAATAAAGGGCAAATTACATTTCAAATTTTTATGATCTATGTTGTTATAAGAACTATTTTGGTCAGCAATTTCTGGAATTCAGTATTTGACTATTTAAAGTATAATTAACATATTTGCCTGTAAATTCAACTTTTTTATTAAAAGTGTTATAAAATAAATGTTTTTGAATTTTATTTTAATTATAATCTAATAATTTTTTATAATAAATATTTACTCTGAACCAAATTCATTATTCTAAAAGAAATTTTTAATCGTAATTCTAAAACCAATGATTTTTTACTAGAGTATTACCTCGTTAAATTTCAGTTATTCTTTGATACCAACATTAAAAATCATTATTTTATATTATAAAACTAAAATATCAAACTTTTTTTCATAATTGTACAGTTAGATCCATTAATATTTTTAATATTTTGTTTTTTTTTATTTGATAATTAGGTACATAAGACTGTTTTACATTTGTGACTATTAAGATAAATAATCTAGTGAAATATATAAATTTAAAATTTCCCATTAGAAGAGTTGAAAATAGTGCCAATGAGAGACTTAATTCTATGTAATTTTATTATTTTTGGCTTCAAACGTTAAAGGAAATAAAGTAGTAAAATTTTTGTTCACCAAATTTATTTGTTTACATTTGACTGTTATTTTTCACGCACTTTTTTTTTTAGAAGGCCCAAACAAAGTAATGTCAGTTTCTTTAATTTTAATTTTTCTCGTATATTAGAGCTTTTATGAATTAAAAATCTTAGTTTCTGATAAATCTGTTAATCATATAATACGTCCCAGCAATTTATTTAAATATATATCTATATTTTTATTTATGATATCGGACAAGTAGCAAAATTTTAACTACTACTAACTATAATTAACAATATATTTTGATATAAATATAGAATATGTGAGCCATTTTTTAATAATTTAATCCCTACTTAAACTTGAATATAATTAGCATAAAAATAAATGTTTGAATTCATAAATAGAATATTTATAAGAATTTGTTGTATGGAAACATAAATACAAAAGAAAAAACTTATACGTGTCAGATTACGATAAATTTATAAAGCAATTATGTTATGTAATGTATGTAACTGTCAATATTACACTATAATTAATAAGAACGTTATTCTGATGAATTACACTTAAAAAAATTAAAAACATATCGTTTAAATCTATCAATAAAAAGAACATCAAACCACTTCTACTTACGTCTGTATCCATGTTTATGCCGGATACAATCCCAAACGTAGCAGCATGTCAAACATAAATGCACATTACATTAGAAAATGCATAATTTTCTCTGTAAATTTCATTCCAAACTAAAATTTAATACGCGTTAAATATCATTACAAATTTCTGGAATGATTCAGTATAAAAAAAGATACTGCACTATATAGATAAAACTAACCTGAATGCAACATTTCGTTAGGGTTATATGTTGGCTTCACTGTACAGCTCGGACGCCATGCACGGAATGCTGGGATACGGGATGTGGACTGATAGAGAGAGGAATGTCCTCTTCACTGGATAGGATCGATATTGTGGAAAAGGGCGGTGCCCATAACGTTGATGGTTGATTATTGCACGTGGAGCTGTGTTTCCTGGGTGGATTTGGGGTCTTTTTAAGGCATTTTTGAGGGAGTTGCTTTTATTGAATGTTATTGGTTGGGTTGCGTCTTTGGTTTAATATTCCAGTCATGCAATATGTTTTGAAATGTCAGATTTTTTTCTTGAATTGAATAAACGGTGGGAAAGTATTACATCTGTGTTAAGAAATCTGGAAACTCGTATGTTTTGTAAAAAGGCTCCACTTATTGTAGTATGAAATAAGCGTTATTTTTTTTCCTTTTATAATTTTCCTATTTGTATTGGTTTTAGTCGAATATGTAAAAGCAAAAGTATTAACTGAGATGTTAAATATGTCTGATAATTGATTCGCTTCGAACCATTATGGTTTAGAGTGTAATACTTAAATCAATAACTGAAGGCCATAAATCTACAGATATTATTTGGAGCTTGATAGTTTTGAAATTAGTATAATTTCACCAGTGTTTCTTTATCAAAACGATTCTAGACATTCGAATGTAGATATTTTTAATGTCCATTATTAGAAGGACCACACTGGAAATATAATTTTTAAATTTATTAGTTTATTTAGTTTCTATTTGAATAATTCAGATATGTTTGTTGTTATAGTAAAATCCAAAATAATAACGAGGTTTGTATTATAGTTGGATATGCTATTAATAAATTTCCAGTTTTTTTTTAAAAAAAATTAGTTTATTTATTAATTATAATTTTTTTATTAAGAATCGAACATTTCTATTGTTATGTATCTCTCTGCTTGATTTGAACAATTAAATAATTAGGACTTACATAATTTTACAGGGACACTTTATCTTAAAGTCACCAAAATATCGAAATTTTTATAACCTTATTTTAATTGTGCGACTTTTTTAAATGTGTGCACAAAATTTCGTAACTCTACCTACATTGTTTAGCTAGTTATTTGACTTTTTTAAAGCCGAAACTAGAACAGTGACATTTAGCTCTTTCATTTATCTTACTGATCTATAAAACTTAAAATGTTTTTTTCTTAGGTTTTTTTATTTTTAACGACAATCTCTATGTTTAAAACGTTAAGACTTTTTTTTTTTTACATTTAATATAAAGCATTGAAACTTTTCTAGTTGTTTTGTATAATATGTTTGATTTTTCTGTAAATGATATAAGGATTTATGTGAATAGTTATTTTTTGAGAAAATCTTCACAGTTAGATACAGCTGGATTTTTTTACTGTTTTTATAGTGTCTGATACGAAAAAAAAATATAAAATAAAATTATCCCCCTTAAAAAAATCAATTCCATGCGCAGAATTAGGAGAGACGCTTCTAAGAATGGAAAAAAAATTGTCCAATAATATCAAAATTTGTTGTAGTAAAGATTTTAAAATATCGGAGTATTTTTGTAAAATTTATAAAATAGTTACTTGTTTAAAAATGGTGTTGTTCTTTTGAAATGCGTATTTAATGAGTGTTCAAACAGGGTACATGTAAATATTTTCATATTAATACATAAACAAAAATGTTGTGTACAGAATACCATGTCCCCTTGCTGTAATTTACTTAAATAAATTTTGAATAAGTTAATTTTTCTAAAATCATTTTTAACTACGCCCACATTACTTCAAAAAATTAATCATTTTTTTATCTATTTAAAAGTGTAAAATAATAATAAGTATACTGAGTTTGTGTTTATCTCTTAATAAATATTCCTGGGTAATAAAATAATTTTATTTTCCATTTAATTTCGTACCAGAAGTATTTAAACAGTAATATTTTATCGGATATTTTTTAAATAACTATTTGGGCGAACTTTTTATATTATTATTTAACGTGTTTTTATTCCTTTTAATTGTTTTACTAATCACTTCGCAAAAATTAGCTTGAATATTAATATATATCCTGGAAAATAACATTTTAAACGAATAATTTCTTAAGAAATAGGAAATGGTATTTTTCCTTTTTTGCATTACATATAAAATATCAATATGTCATAAAAAATTGTATGCATATATTTATTTAAACGTTCTATTTTTATTTTACCTGGCATCGCGTTTTCATTTCGTTATCAATTTCAATCAACTAAACATTTTACTTAAATAAGGTTGCTTCCTCTGCCTTAAAAGCTTCCGTTCGTTCTTTTTACTACTCGCGTCTTATACCGCTTTTTTCTCCCATAGGGATTTTTTCCCCCTCTGTGTCGAATGATCTCCCTAGCTTTTCCCTGCGCTCTTCTACCATTAAATAATGATGAATGTACATGTCACCCTTTTCCCCACCCACAATGTACAGTTGGTTTCGAAATAAAGTGACAGGGCAAAAACCAGTACTCCATCATTCGAGGCATACAATTGTATCTATCTTTCATGGGCTTTTTAGTGAAAAGAAAGATTCGAAATTTGTTGTTTTTCGCACCTAAAATAAGCGTATTCTACTTATTTTAATTATTATGTTGAAGAAAAAATTTCATATCTGAAATAACTGAAAATGCATTTAATTCAAGCTGAATGAATGCTGATGGGGTTTAAAATTTTAGTCATTCTAAATCCAACTATATCATTATTTTGTTCCGAATGTTAGAACAAATGTAATTATTTATAGAATGAATTATTATAGTACATAGAATTTAAACGATTGAATATGTCAAATATCTTTATGAAAAATTAATAGAATGTTATAAAATGGAGAATTGCTTTTAGCTTGTAACAAAGTATTGTGTGTGCCAACTTTCTTTTTTCCGTGTATACCAAGAAATGTTAATTTACTTTAGATTTTTTTAGTTAAGATTTAGACTTTAATATTAAAAAGTTCATAACAAAGCTTCAAATTGTTGAAAATGTAACTTAAACAGCAGTTTCACATATATTAAATAATTACTACGGCACCGAATTATATTCCACTACAAGTATGATCATACCTTATATATATATTAAATCATGTTTTAAGTTTCAGTATTTTATTTCCATTCCATTCAATAAATACAAGTATTATTGTGTGCATAAATTAAATTCCAAATTGGAAAACGTTGAAGGGATGTTAAATTTTTTTAAAAATAACACGTATATTGGAGAAACTGTGTCGATATTTTTTATGTTTTAAAAATAGTATGTTTGATTTAGTGGGTTACATTAGGCAAAACAGAGAGCTTTTTTCTTTGTCAGCATGTTTCACAAAAAAAAATTTCGCATGCAATTCTAATAAAAATAAAACAAAATTGAGAGACGAATTATTATTATTTTTTTTTATTTATTATAATTTTTTTTTAGTTTAAATTTGTGTAGCCGAAATTTGAATCACTATATGATAAATTCAAATCTGTAAAATGTGGCATATTAATATAAAGTAACATCTTTCAGTTATTGAATAAATATTAAAAAACCATTTAAAAGTATTAATCACTGTTTCTGTGTGTGTGTGAGGTGTAACAAATATTTTTCAAAGTTTTAAAGTATCCGACTACTCTAAAATTGTAAATTTTTGGCAAAATTTACATTTTTTTATTAATATTATTATTTTTTTTATTTTATTTCATAGGCCATCATTTTAGCTTTATAAAAATACCAAGTTTATTATTATCCATTCACTGGAACAAAAACTACAAAGGTTTTAGTAAAAGCGGATTTCACTCCTTGAAGCAAGATGTCATACTTTAAAATGTGTTTTACTCGAAATCTGCGTTTTCTGAAAATGATCAAACGGGGACAATGATTTTGTTTGAAAGTTTTGAAAATAATTAACTGAAAGTTTTTGCGTATGTTCTGTATAACAGTATATGTTTTAATCTTCAAAATTATCAATTACTGTTTTATTACAAAATTTACAGTCCCTTATATGAATATAACCACTGGTTTTTTAAGCAATTTTTTATAATAACTAAAATAAAATGCTCTAGTTTACGCAAAAATTGAAGCATCTCTTATTCTGAATGTCATTTTCAAAATGAATTGCAAAGCAACTCATCAAATCATAAACTTTTTGCCCAGAATGGGCCCCGTTTATGTAATTTTTTGTAAATTTTTACCAGTTTTTTTTTTTTTTTTTTTTTCATTTCAATAACATTAATAATTTATTTTGTTTCTTAATTTTAGCATATTTTTCTTAAAATGTATTAAATAAATCTAAAAACCACAAAAAAATCCCCATATCTCCATTCTTAAAAAAAAAATTCGCAAGTATTCGGATATTATAAATATGTGTTAATTCTATTACAATATAAAAACTTATATTAAATCTCTCACATTTGAAATGTGCATGAAATTTATCTCGTAATTTTGTAAAATATTTTATAATGTATTATATATATATATATTTTAATGCTGTATTTCCTATATGTGCTACCCTCGAAGGTCGAAGCCCTCACATTGGCGTAGAATGGAAGTTAAGAAAGAATGTCAGCTTCGATTTCATTTCTGTAGCTCAAAATTACAACGTCAAACAATCCAATTTGAGTATTTTATTTTGGTATTTTATCTTGTAATCTATCTAAATAGTATTTGAGTATTTTATCTTGATCTTTTATAAAAAAGTTTCATCGAAGTTTTTCTTTCCCATTTTATTTATATATTCAAGAGCATAAATTCTTTCAATGTATGGTTAAATCATTCAATAAAAAAATTAAAATGGAGCGTATATATACAAAAAATGATTAATAAATGTCGAAGAATTCGTAAAAATAGTTTTCATAAGTCTAAATATGTGATTTGTAAAATAATTATTATTTATCATTGCATTATAAACCTTATTTAAAAATTTTATCATTCCATAAGTAACCAGTATTTTACATTATTCAATGAATACTTTTTTGCAAGTTAGAGCATACCACGTCGGTATTCCGTCTTTTTTTAATTATAGACTGGGAGTTTTCTTTATTTTTTTTCTTTTGTTTTCTCTTTAATTGCGCGTTTTCCCAGCCTTCTATTTTTATCGTTTCAGTTCACTGTACTTAAATAACTTTTTCTCACGAAGTAAGGCTTTCTTCTCCCAATACATATAAAATTAAAGTTATTTTTGTTATTTATCTTAAAAACGTGTTCACATAAAAAATTGTGTGGATATTGATTTATTTTTTATCATAACATTACAATTAAATGGTCAGTAAATAAATTAAATCATTCATTCATTCATTTTGATTTTCACGGATATATATGGTTTATACATAAATCTAAATATATTCTAAAATAGTTTTCAATTTTTTATTAGTTTGAAATCATAATATTGCAAATTTTTCTTTCAAAATTAGCGATTGATGACTTTAAATAGAAAAAAATACAAATGAATTGTCGTACTATTTGAATAGTATGTTATTTATAAAAACAATATCGAAGATATGGATCATCATTTAGTGACCGATAATAAGGTTATTTAGCCTGATATCATGTAAAAAATTAATGTATTTCATATCCGAATAGAGAGCCTGGAAGTAAAGTGTAAAATCAGGAGTAGTCCCGATTTAAAACTACGAAGTTCATTGCCAGTATACTTCAGGTTGCTTTAAAGTGCGATGTTAATAAAACGAATAACCAATAAACGAAATCCAAACGGATATAAACGAAAACTATTTGCTTACATTTTTTAAAAAAAATTCTTTATAGACGTATACATTTTTTAGTGCTAAGAACGTAATTATTGTCGAATTTCAACATACTCTTCTTTAAAACGTGCCTAACTCTCTATATTAATGTTTAAAAATGTTTTTGAAAAATTAATTTTTTGAACGTTAAGAGCAAAGGTTCCCAAACTTTATTTTCTTCTATTGCCATATTTTTCGGTTTGGGGTAGAATCCTGCTTACCTAATATTGAATTTTCGCAAATTTATCAAATTAAATGCCTTTTTTGATAGCTAGTACAGAGCTACTTACTTTAAAAAATTGAAACTTCAAACTGTAGGGAAATATAGTGTTTAAACTTAAGAAACACATGTCAATTAAAGTAAAATTTGATTAATACATAAAATAACTGAGACCAACAAACAAATGTTTATAATGGAAGGGATAAACTGGTTCTCTTCAATAACAAATTTTCAACATTTGGCATCAATCTTATCAGGTTTAACCCTAAATCTCCTCTGTTAGTAGTGTCCAACCTTTTACTTTCTTTTTTTTATTTTGGAAATTGGCACAACCACACTGAAACCCCTTCTCATTAGGAAAAACAATTAAAAGTTTTTTCATAATACTCCGTTTTTTGGGATATGTCTTTTTAAAGCCAAAATTGCTGACATCTGTTTCTAAAGTTTACTTTAAGATCTCCGCTACTGCTTTTCCCCATCAGTTCCTCTTATAATATGACATTTTTTTTAATGTAACCATATGAACTCATTGCCTACTGTGGTAATTACCATATTCAAAGCATTTTCAAACCTTGTTCCAAAATCTGAATGCAGGGCATTTAAATGTCGAACGTAGGTTAAATCGCCATTTTCCTGGCAGAATGTCTGTGGCTAATTAATAAACTGGGAAAATTCGGTACGTCCAGTATTATACTCCTTTAGCTTAATTCTGTCAAAAAACGCTAAAATGATGGTTCGTGTTTTAATAAAATTTATGTTGTCACCTTGCAACTGCAAATTAAACTCATTAAATGTAGTAATAAATCTGTTAAATTGGTAAAATCTGCTTTTCATTTGATTAAATTTTCTTTTATAGTCACGATCTGGTTTGATGAGAGCCACTATCGTTGACCCCTTTTAAACTTCATAGGCCCCCAAATTACTTTTTTTTGCTGATGTGGACCCCTTGCAGGTCTTCATTGACCCCTGGGGGGTCTATATAGACCACTTTGGGAATCACTGGTTTAGAGGAGAACAATACCACTCAAATAATTTTTGTGTTAAATATCTCGGACAAAAAAGAAGATGGTAAGATGTTTAGGAAACTTTTTAAGTTTACAAACAAGGTGCATAAAAAATCTTAGCTTTAATTAAAGTGAAATTCGTTGATGCTCATTATGAATTTCTATTTTTTTTTTATAAAGTTTAAAATTAATATTACATAATATATATTTTATGTTAAACTATGGGTGATAAATGATATATAACAGAATGGCAAAATAATGTTATTATTTATGGACAAGATCATAAACATAACTTTTTTTTCTTGATAAACTCCTCCACAGTTAGTAATGCAATTTACAGCTGAAACAAGTTTCGATACAATCAATTTTAACTAAAATCACTAATCTGTTCCCAACTGTTTTAAAAAATTTCTTCAAGTATAGTATGCTAGACCCAGTCAATTCAATTCAGAAAGTCCTCTCTTGCGAAAACTGCATAAATTGGAAATATTTAGCAGTATACTCCGGATATGCCGCAAATTAAGAAACATTCAAAAGAAAAATACCTTAAAATGGATAAAAAAAAGTATATAGTCATTGGTCTCTATTGATAATATGGTCTGATCAGTTCATATTTTGTTTATATTCTAGTGATGGTTGTGTGCTCTACGTCAGTGTTTTTTAAACTAGGGATCGCGTGATTTGCAGCTGGGATCGCCAAAAATTTTAGTCTTATTGATATATTTGTTACTATTAAAAATATCTCTTACTTGCCGCGCGCTAAAATAGCAAGAAAAACCCGAGTTAGCTACAGATCAATTTTAATGAGAAGTTCTTAGAGGATTTTCTTCAACAACTATAAAATCAAAATATCGATCAAATCTACAGAATACTGATGAAATGCTTCGTCCGGCGGTGTTGGCTATTATTTCAATATTTATAGCATGTTTAACAAAAACCAGAATATTTTTCCCATTGATACTTAAATCTTGCGTATGATGTTATTAATAAAGGTGATGATCTAAGAAATGAACTCAGAATGATTACA
>BMAV01011739.1:30763-68593 GCA_019973955.1 Trichonephila inaurata madagascariensis | reverse complement strand
AGGGAGAGAGTGAACTAATAGTAGGAATTGAAAAAAGAGCACGATTTGTCTGCATTGTTGTAACAATGCACACCCGGTTTTACTAGTTTGGCTGAAAAACAGGTTTTCGACGCCTACTTTTGTCCTTGTTTTAAAATTTACATTGTTATAATAATGGAGACAAATCTAAGTTGGCGTCGAAAACCGGGAATTAATTTAATTAATGAATTAATATTTCAGAAAACTATTAACATCAAGTGTCATCCTCTACAAGTTTAAAAAAATTTATTTTAACTTGATTGGATGAATAGAAAGTATTTTATTAACGATTGAAAATTTGAACAAGATATATATATATATATATATATATATATATATATTGTGAAAGTGAGCTTATAGTAGGAATTGAATAAAAAAAAAGCTTGAAATCGGTTTGAAGGAAAACTTACTAACATAATTTTTAGTATAAACACTGTAGTTCTAAAAAGATAAATATGATCAGTTTTGAAAAAGAATTAAAGAATCCCGTTTTCTTAAAAAGTTCAATTTATTAAAATTCAGTTTAATAGGAAGTAAAAAAAATACTTAAATTATAAAAAAATATTTTTATAAATATATTTTCCTCTCGAATACATTAATGAACATCAAGTTTAAAAAATCATGAATAATATAAGGTTAAAAGCATAAAAATATGTTTTTAATTATGTAACATTTTTCTTATTTATCTATAATTCTATAGTGAATGAATAAGGGGAAAAAAAATTAGATGCGTAAGCTAAAAATTAGTTACTCTTTATTTTACATTTATTTTAGTATTTGGGAAGTTTCTTTGCTTAAAAATAGTTATTTCCCCGAAATATTTTCGTCTTCAACCTATCCTGAAAATTCTATAAATATAACTTGTTCGAGAGTTTTTTGAGAGGATAGAGAAACGAAGAAGAGATTTATTTTTTTCCCTACTCTCAAGTTTTTGAAAAACAAGTAATATAAAAAAATAGTTTTTAAGTCAATTCCTACTTAGATCAACAACGAAAAATTTTATTTTAGCTACTTTTTATATTAAATAGTTACAATTAATATAAATATGTATATACATAGGACAGAATCACAACATTAAGTGGTAATTAGTTTTTTTAATTATCATTAAAGTATCGTATTGTCCTTTTAATTTCAGTCCATCTGAATGCTTTAACACGTAAGAAAAAAACCTTTTCAAGTTTTGACGCAAGTCGCCAACGTGGCTGTATTTGTAATTCTTTAAATAATTAGTTTTATTAATTATAATTAAATTATTGTATTGTCATCCAAAATGATTCTGTATATAAAATTTCAGCTCAATTCAGCGCTTTAAAATGTATTTTATTAACGATTGAAAATTCCACCAAGATAAATAAATATACAAATATATAAATAAATATATAGAGACAGTGCGAGCTAATAGTGTAGGAATTGAAAAAATAGTAAAGACTTTTTGAGAAGCTCCTAAATAATCATTTTGTTAGTGTTGTGATCCATTAGTTCATTTTCTTATTTCGTCGCCCACCCAGTATTGTGGTTAGCGACGCTGACTGCTTTGCCGTAGGGACTGGGTTCGAATCCCGGAGAAGACATGGATGTTTGTAAATGTATAGTGCTTTCGCGGCATGCGTGTACTTTAAATATCCGCAAGTCCTCTCGTGAGGTTGGTGGATGGGGAAGAGAGGTGGGGGCCTCTGACCCTTCCCCAACGTGTTCTCTCTCAAAATTGGGGTGGAACCGAGCTAAATCGTACTGTCACCTGTTTGGTGCTCAATGTAACGGCCAACGACAGGCGTACTTCTGGCCCCTATCCATGATGAATTTTGTGGGCCTCTATCTGACTACGTCAGGCAGGTGGCATTAGAAACAACAACATTTTCTTATTTCTATTTTTCTTTCTTTAGAGTCAAGTTAAAACGATAATTATTTAAGTAAATGATTACTTTCTTATAACTTGGTAAAAATAGTCGTTTTAGTTTAAATATATTTTAAAAGCACATGAATAAGTTACCGATATATCAGATTATTATTCATATATATATTTGTATCAGAACACATTCACACACACACACACATTTTTGAACACTTTACTTACTTAGTTTACTCCAGTTAAATTCACCAAGTAATCTAATTTAACTGAGATGTACTCAATCTAAATCCACTTTTTGAATGAGAAAAAGTTCAACATTTAAATGTATTCTAAGAAATAATTTCTTATTTGAAATATGTGTACTGTGTAAAATATTTATTTTGCGACGAAATGCTTTTTTTAAAAAAATATTTTATTGATACAACTCTAAGAATTTTTATTTTTTACAGTAAATGTAGTACGCTTATAGAAGCATGTTTATCTTTGTTCCTTTGTTAAAGAAAGTATTCTGAGCGTATGTGTTAGATTAAAATGTTTATGTTCTAGATCTTATACAATAGTTTAAATAAGCTTACTATTTTTGATGAGTACTTTTATTCAAAATCTCTCTAACGTAGTTTTTTTTCATAAATTGTGTTAGCAAAAGGGAGTTCTTAAATTTAAACAAATTTCATGCATCTGTGAATATTTAATAGTTATTTAATTAAATACGTATGGTTATGGTTCCTGTCATCATATGTTAAAAATGTTATTCAAAAAAAACATTTTATTTAATTAGTGATGAACAATAATTCCATTAAAGCCGTCTTTCTCAAATATACGAGAGCCTGAACTAAACACGAAGCACATTTTCAGACCGAAAAAAAAGTCTCGATTTTCATGAAAGCTTTCAATGTTGTAATTCATACAACTGTTTGTAATAAAGCTTTTTCAGAATTTTAAAATATTATATAAGTAATCGCAGCTTTTCATTTTAACATTTAAATGGATAGCTCATTTAGCATTACGGTAAAGGAGAAAAAAAGGTGAAACGCATTTTATACCAGAAAAAAGGGGTCAACTAAAATAAAAATGAGTAGTATGATGAAGTATTTTTTTTTTTATTTCTATGTACTGCCACTGGAAGCTCTCTCACTCGGACAAAACGACGGTATTCCTCCGGGGACCGAAGTCACCTCACCACTACCACTACAACCAATCACAGAGCTTCCTCTCACAAACGCGTGAAAGGAGCAAAGACCACAGCACTTCTCACTCACACAACTTGCCACGAATAGCTGCTACCCCATTGGTCAGGCAGTCAGATCTCCCGAGACTCTCATTGGCCGAGGGAGTTGCAAGTAACTTGTAAATTTTCTGAATGCAATAGCTTAATGCTTTTTTTGGTAGCTTTGAAAAAAGCTGTTCTTTGAATTATTTTAATTGTTTTATTAGCAAGTAAATTATATTTACCTTTCTGTAAATATTACTTTTTAGTTATCTTGATTTTAAATTCTTAAACTTTTTTAAAAATGGGCAAGTAATAGTTATCTCATGTGTATCTCATAATCACCAAGACAGGAGATAAAAGCTCTGACGGGCTAGGTGCTCTGCAACCCAAAACCAGCTATATAATGGGCTGCGGATTGGTGTCTTACAATTTCAAACCTATTACATTCCCCAGAAGCTGGTCTCCATTTTTAGTGCGGCACCCTATAGGCAGATACCAACCACCGCATATAATTCGGACGCCTTGTTTCTTCCCCAGAAGGAGGCGCCCGAGCTCTTGTGATGCTAAACCATACTTAGGATTTTAATTTTGCCGGGAGCACACAAGCTAAACAGGCACTCAAGGTCTTTTACATGCTACATAATTATGTGACATGGCCGCGATCGGTTTTCTGCATCATGAAAATCCATAGACTTCGGATGGGGTCGAACCCGCAGTCTTGGGCGTACAAGGCCAGTGACAAACCAACTACACCCTCCTGCTGGCGTATAATAAGATATGCTGCTGTGCACAAAAACTGGATACCTCATCAAAGGAGTCGTGTCCTCTTTACGGATAAGAGTCATTTTAGTGCGAAAAACGATTCTCAAAGCCAGTTGATTTGGAGAGAAGTCGGCACACGGTTTCATCCTAGTAACATCACTGAAAGAGACCGTTACGGTGGTCCTGGAGTTAACGTCTGTGGAGGCATTATGTTGAACGGTCGGACTGAGCTCCACATTTTCAACAGAAGTTTTGTAGCCAGAGATCGCTATTGTAAGGAGGTGCTCCTTCCTAATGTTAGTCTGTTCAGAAATGTTATTGAACCAGACTTCATTTTTATGGATGACAATGATTAGCCACATCGGACTGTTGATGTTCTGCAGCTACTGGAAGGCATGGAGACGCCTTGAAGCACGATTACATCCACCGGGGAATTCCCAACAATTGATACAGATGCGGTTTGAAGAATGGGTACTCTTACCTCAAGAGCAGTTGGACAATCAAATGCTGAGTATGGAGATACGGTGCGAAGCAACCATCTCAGTAAGGGGAGGGCATATCATTTACTAAGGAACATCTGCTCGTTAATCTTCTCTTGGACGCACAGTCATGTGTAACGATACTATGAGTTCAATAAGGCCTTTTTTTTATTCCATACCATATGCATTGTATAACTTTTTGCACTATTATGCTTTCGTCATCGTTTAAGTACAAAATGCTATCTCTTATTTCTGAATATCGTGTCTCAGAGGATTTCTCTTGAAAAAAAACCCAACCAACTGTGGTTTAAGTTTTGTACACCAGTGTATAAAGGTCGTCCAACTAAAGAAGTAATACAATGCATTGAGGTATCCGACTACGTTCGGAACCGTGATTTTAAAAAAGCACATAAATGGATAATTTTCATATTTAATGTCTCTTAGATTAGAATACATGTATAAAATTGTTTTAAGAACATTTTGATAAAAAAAAAATGATTTAAATACACTATTTCGGCAAAAAATTAACTTAGGGAGAACATTTTGAAAAAAGGTTATTCTAAGTGAAAAATGCTTCTATTATAATAATATTTTGCCTGTATATAGTTCAGACCCCTGTACAGATGCTTAACTATGATTTTTGAAAAATTCACATTATTTTCAGAGTTACCACCCATTAAAATAATTATCGGAGTTCTTTTTCTTAAAATTTCTTCCCTCTGTAGTCGTAAAACATGGATAAACCCACTTCTAAGTTATATATTTCAAAAATTCTAGTTGAGCCTCTGTACAGAGGTCTGAGCTATATGCAGGTAAAATATTATTATAATAGAAGCATTTTCATTTTTCGATATTCAAAACATTGTACTTAAATAATTTTTTATTGTAATACTATTCTTAAAACGATTTTATATACATTTTCTAATCTAAGTGACACTAAGTATCATACATATTATCCATTTGTACGCTTTTGCAAAATCACGGTTCCGAACATAGTCGGAAACCTTAATAAGGCAACTCCGAGAGAAAAAAAGTTTTCAAAGTTTCAAGTACAGCGTATATACTAGTTAATTATGTTGAACCAACTCGGTCGCTGTGCTGCCTTTGGATATAAAAATTTGTTTTAAATATTATAAGAATTTTTAAATAAGATTAATAACCTACACAAATATTATAAATTATTTTATTTATAAAATAATTTATAGGTCTAATGAACCTTAAGTTAAATTAATATTTTACTTTAAAACAGTTAAATAACTACAAAAATTAAAAAAATTAAAACTTTAATTACTGAATTTTTGATGGATTTATTTTATTTGTAAAATTTATATATATCTTTATGTATCCCTTTTTGTTTTAGATACAAGAAGCAGAAATAGTTTTCATAAATATAATTATCATAATTTACTAATAAATAAGCTGTTCTTGAAACTGAAGGCTTTTTTTTAAAATTGCTTGCAATATATTATATTCTAAATTGTATTGCAAGTAAGTTTTTATTAAATCTTTGTTTTTTAAATTATTAAGAAGAATTTATCTGCTGATGGAATTTAAAAATATTATAATTCAGTTTTTAATTCTTAATTGTTTTTATTTATTTTCAAATAATTTTTCTGTATATATTCTTTAGTAAAAAATAAATTTAATGCACATATTTTTTCTTTTAAAAATTAATTTTTTCTTTGAAAGAACTATTTTCTTTTTGATTGTTGAGTTTTTCAATCATTAATTTTTATAATTGTTGTTCTTTGAACTCCTATTTATATGTCTGTCAAAAATTATTTTTATGTATTTGATTCTAAATAAATTAAATAAGAATAAATAAAAATAGATGACGCACATTTTTTTAAACGAACAAGTTGAACGAATTCTTCCTAGTTTTTGTGGATATAAATGACTATACTTTTTAATTTTTCATTTCTTATAGAACTTTTTTTTTCTTTTTTGTCATTTATTTTCATTTCAATATTATTCAAATTCTTGCTAATATTAAAATTGTTCTTCAATGCATTTTTCTAGAACATTTTAATAAGTTAAATGTTTGAATAGATTTGAATGAAATCTTAAAGGACCCCGGAAATAAAAGCTGTTTTAAAGTACTTCTGACCTTGTCATAACGTTTTCCACAGTTACCGTATCTGGGATAATTTCTTTTTGAGATCTTCTTTTCTTATTTGATTGATAGCTTCATCTAAAAGTTTAAAGAAAAGCATACTTCTAGACTGAACACTCTTTGTCACGTTTTCGATATTCTATGGCACTGTATGTAAAAATAAATGTTTTTTCTTACAATTTTCAAAATGAACAGTTTTTTAAGTAAAAAGATTTAAAAATATCAAACTCTAGAAATACTCGGAAGTATTTTTACATAGATTGCATTTAAAAAATACTTTTACTTAAAGAAAAACAATACTCTTTTTGTTTTAAAAATCTTAGCAAAAATGTATTATTGATTTTGTATGTAAACGGGGGTAAAACTGGATTCGGAATCATATGATTTTAACTAAAGATACATTGAAAATTGTAGTTTTAAATTAAATACTAGTAATTTGTTATATACTTGTATCCTGTATAAGATTTATATCTTATTTTTTCACGTTTTCAACTGGAGTTATTTCAGAGATATCGTGCATCTCCCAAGGATATTCAAAAGAAAGTTACACACTGTGTTTTTTTTCAGAAAATAACATTAGATTCAGATTTTATCACGAACTTTGCCAATATCTTTCTAAGAAGTGATAAAATGCTTTCTCTTCAATACAAAAAATGTACGAATTCAGATTGTCTAAATTAGCTTTAGCAAATTATATGTTTGAAACGCGAATATATTCTGCCATTTTTAATATAATTATATACTATTTCTCTTAACTAAATTATCCTTATCGAAGTAAATTCTATATATTTTTATTTTAATTTATACAAACAACGTACTAGCTCTTGATCAAAATTTCTTAAATCTCATATTAAAAGATTCTAATTCTTTCATTTTGTACAGCGTTTCTCAAACTGTGGGGCGTGCCCCCTAGAAGGGCGTGATATATCTAGAAGGGGGCGTGAGCAGATTGAAAAGTTGAAAACAAAAGATAATTTTAAAAAATTAATAATTTACTGAAAGTAAATAAGCAAAATACATTCTGATTTAATAAAAATAAACATTTACACAGATGTCATAAATGTATGAGTACTGCACAATGTATTTTATAATTAATTTAACAAGTTAAGAATAAGTTTTATAATTACCAGTGACTCTCCACGGGCTTTTCAGATATAAATTTATATGCAAATATTAACACTTATCTTGATAATTTGAACAGTTTATAATTAATCCCTTAACTGCTGATTAAAAGTTACGCGATTCGCTCCCCAATAACACCCTTTTGCATGTATGTAAAAGTATGCAATGTATTGGGGAGGAGGAGACAAAGGGAATAAATAAGAAAGTCGCCTGAAATGAGTAAATCCTTCGCAAGCACAGTGAAATTCATTTTATTGAATTCCAAAGCCTTCGGAATAATTTTATACATAGCAGTGAACAAAAAAGATCGTACTTCGGAAAGACGTATAAATACGCTCAGCTTAATTTATGTATTGGTTGAGCGAACCATTTATATACGCCGGCGGTACGTAAGAGGTTAAAGTCACGTTATAGATTTAGCGTCAAAGTATCGTATTATCGAATTCAATACATTGTTATTGTTTGGGGGGGGGCCGCAATGAAAATTATGATTGAATATTGGGTCGCGAGTAGTGAAAGTTTGAGAAGCACTGATTTAGTATGTAAATTGAATATTACTTGTTATGGTTGATTTTGAGTAATTGATATTAACTCAGTGCTTCTGAAACTTTCAATGTTTGCCACCCAATTTTCAATCATAATTTTCATCGTGCCCCCCCCCCTTCTACAATAACATTGTAATGAATACATTAAAAATGTACTTATACGCTAAAGCTACAACATGAATATTAAATTTTGTATACGACAAGCTCATGGAAGGTACTACTAATGATTAAACTTGCTATTAATGTGTTGAGATAAATTATCGAAAACATTGTACAGTACTGATACATTTATAAGTATATTTAATCAGTGTAAATGTGCATTTAGTTTATGATGTCAGAATGTAATTTATTTTTCTTTATGTAAATGAATACTTATTTTAAATCTTTTGCTTTCGACTTTTCAATATGCTCACCTCCCCCCTCCCCCCATGAAGGGATATCACGCCCCATAGGGAGGGGGCGCCCTACAGTTTAGAAGCACTGTATTAATCTGTTTTTCATGTGCATTCCGAAAATTCTATATTTAATTTTTTTTTATTGAATAATTATTTCATTAGAAGTGTGTTAGTGTGTGTGTGTGAATAAAAGTATGCTTTAACCCGAGTATTTTAATTTTTCTCATTTAGAATTAACATTCAGTATTCAAAAATGAGAAAATTCTCGGCATTTAGATAGTAAAATTAACAATTTTGTAAATAAATTTGAATGTTTGTATATTTGCTTGGGGCGTATCCAAATCTATACCACTGGTATTTGGCAACATTTAAGAATGAGTTCTGCAGTCTACTCCCAAGGAGGGTTGCGGAACTGTTATTGATAAAATTTCTCATTTTCGAACCATCAGGCTTAAATTTGGCAATCGCGTTTCTTTTGCTGAGAAGATTTCTGCTATGAACGGGTTTTAAAAAGATCGATTCCCAAGAGAAAAAGGAAGCCTACGTTGGCGTAAGAGATAAATATATTTCGTTTTAGAAAAGCAAGTTCTGTCCTTTTTAAATCAAGATGCAAGAGCTATATATAAAAAAGCTTTTGAATACAATCAAAAACTTAATAATAAGACTTAGATATTAATAACTTTAAAAATATATAGAGACATACATTATCATGAAATACCCAGCAAAACGGGTGGGTAACGGTTAATCCGATATAAAAGCAATATGATTAAAGTAATCAAACAATTAGACATAAAAATTAGTATAACATATTCAAAAAATAAAAACCAACACTAAGTTGAGCAGAGAGAAACGAATAAAATATTCAATATAGTTAAATATGCAGTATCTTAGGTATATAGCATCATCGGTACAAACATTTAATGATTACTTAAGATTCAAAGGTTGGTTGGAGTTAATTTTTAATTATATGCGAAAACAAGAATCTGGCAAGAAGTTGCTTGTATTCTTTGTCGGAAAATCCAAGTATATCCATATTGTTGTTCAGTTTTCTTCTTTATATTTTAATACAAAACACTGTGAAGTTGAACCCGTAGTGGTTCAGTAATATAAGAGTCCTCTTACACGCGGTTTTTTAAGGCCCCTTTGTGATAGGAAATTGCTTGTGACGTCACTCTTATGTATAGTGATGTCATTATTCTTATTTTTCATTTTACAAAATCCAGATTAATCTTTCATTGGAATGTCGTAACGACTTCCTATTGAAACTTTTTTTTTTCCTTTCTGTTTTAAAAATATGAATAACTATTTTTTGAATAGTGAAATGTACAAAAGCAGACTCCAACCGCACATTTTAAAGCCATTGAAGTATAAGAGAGATTATTTATTTACTACGAATTTTAATAGTGTAGATTTTGAGCAAAAATGATCTTAGATTAGGGCACAACAAATACGATCTGTCGCCTAAAAGGTTAAAAAGAAACAAAAGGCTTGTAAAAAATCATTTATAAAAGAATAATTGGTAAAAAAGATAAATTAACTCAATTTTCTTTAAATATTTTTTAGTGTCAAAGTAAAGATATATTATTTTTATTATTTATTTATTTTTGAAAAAGAATTTTAAATCAAGCAAAAAAATTAGCATCAGTTATGAAATTTATACTAAGATCATCCAGAAAATAAAGACTATTCAGTTATAAAAAAGGAAAAACACAAATACACTCATGGACAAAAAAAAATTAGCGAACCAAGAAGTAATTGCGGGATCGTAACGAAACTTGACATGAAAGTACATGTCAAAGAGATATGCAAATGTTAGCAATGCAGCGTGATTGCGAATTACGTATAGCCGGTAGAGGGCGTTTAACGTCGTTCTCCGTGGAGTATAAAACAGGTAACCAAAGCTTGTTTGAGTGTGCTGAATCGTTTACAAAGAAAGAGATGAGTTAGACATGCCATTACGCCGTTTTCGAAGACAATATGAGCAGCTGTCGCGGTTTGAGAGGAGGAAAACCATCGGCATGATAGAAGTTGGGTGGTCAGCTAGGTGAGTAGCTCGTCAATTAGGCTGCTCTTATTGTGTTATGTGGAGGTGTTGGGACCAGTGGATCCGAGAGTTGTTATTTACACGAAGACCAGACTCAGGACGCCCTCGACAGACCAATCGTCGAGAAGACCGCCACATGTAAGAAATGCCAATTGCTTCATCAGCCACCATCCAGGTACAGGTAGCACCTTCACTAGGGGACCCTGAGTCTTCTCGAACCATACGAAGGCGCCTGGCTGAAGGACATTTGGGATCGCGGCACCCTTTATGTTTGCTGCCCTTGACGCCCACCCATCGACGCCTACGTTTGGAGTGGTGCCACGCACGAGAAAACTGAGCTGCAGCGGAATGGAAACAGGTCGTCTTTAGCGATAAATCCAAATTCTATTTCAGCAGTGATGACAATCGTGTTCGTGTGTGGAGACTCCGTGGTGAACGCCTCAATCCTGCCTTTGCTTTACGGCGACACACCGCTCCCACAGCTGGTGTGATGGTATGGGGTGCCATTTCCTAAAATACACGGTCACCCGTAGTATTGATTCATGGCACCATGACATCTTGCAACCACATGTGTTGCCACTCATGCAACGGCTTCCAGGAGCCATTTTTCAGCAAGACAATGCTCAGCCTCACACGGCAAGGGTTTCACGAGACTGTCTCCGCACTGTTACTACCCTTCCTTGGGCCCACCCGATCCCCAAATTTGTCTCCAATCGAGCACATCTGGGATCATTTGGGATGGCGCGTGGGGCATCCCACAAGTTTGAACAAACTAGAGGCAAGGTTACAGCAAATGTGGAACGAAATGTCTCATGACATCATACAGAACTTGTATGCCTCAATGCCCGATCGTATCGCATCGTGCATTCGCTCTAGAGGAGTTTCAACAGGGTATTAAATCCTCAGTTCTTTTGCCTTTTTCTCTGAAATAAATTATCCTTTTTCTTTGATTTTCTAATCATTTACTTATATCAAAGTAGTCATTACGTATGCAAAATTTCGTTTTATTTTGATGACTCCTTCTTGATGCGCTATTTTTTTTTTTTTTTTTTTTTTACATGAGTGTTTTTATTGAAGAAAAATCTCACTTATATCGACGTTTTTTCTCTTCTCTACATTTAAACATTAGTTTATATTTGCTCACGAGCTTGAGATTTCCCACTTTAAACTCTTTTGTCACCAGTGCAGTAAACTAGGTGGTCACTGCCTTCTCAAACTCTTCATTACTTCCAAAACGTTTACCGCCCAAGAGTCTTACCATCTTTTCCCACATCTTAAGGAAATGATGGTAATCGCTAAGAGCAAGGTCCGGAAAATCGGTTTGTTTGAATACAGGAACACGAGTGTTAATGAACTGGCGGCAGTATAACATGGAAATCCTGTATCTCGTAAAAAGATACGACAATTAAATGGATAGTGATCACCATTAACCATCATCCACTATCTATCACCATTAAATGGAGATAGTGATTATGTAGAAAAGTGAAGGAAGTTTCAGAGGTATGTGTAAAAGAATTGTTTTTCCAATTTATATTGTGTTTTTCCTTTTATGTAACTAACCGGTTTTTAATATCTGGATGACCCTCGTATTGTAGCTCAGTTCATATTAATACATAACTCGTGGTTTACCTACCGTTGTATTCACCGCTTTCTAAGCCGAGGTATGAAACCTGGAGTTAAGAACCAATGCCAAGCAAAAACAAACCACCAGTTGAATTTCATTTCACCACACTATTTTTTACTTCCGATTACTCAACTACGAGTTTGCAAACTGATTAGCCAAAGTAGACCCCGTGACAGCGCTTAAAGAAGCATAGTTAAATCTAACACAGATTTGACCCTAGTCAGAATTTTCTAACTGAACTTAGATGGTGAAACGAACTTAACCGCGTTGTAATTAGTGAACTCTGACTACCAGGTGTTAATTGGGAAAATTGTGTTTTGTTTCAAATTCTTATGTCCTTGTCTTTGACTTGTGTTTTTAAGATAACCTTTTATACGTGAAGTTATGCACAGAATATATACTATATATGAATGTGATGTACATTTTTTTCTACAATTTACCTGAGAAAATGTTCCAGGAGTCGTAATGAGCTTGTAGATCGCAACAAATGGAATGCAAAGCACTGAAGAAGCCGCCATGGCCATCCCAAACACATTTGCCCATGGTGGATATTCGTACGCCTCGTAACTCAGAGGCTCATAACTTATCAACCCATATACGATGATCATCTGTGTATGAAAAATATTTCGCATTGCTGAAAATCTACTTAAAATAATTTTTGAAATAAAATATTTAATAATTAATATTTTTACAAAGACTATTATGTATAAGAGGAGGAAAAAGTCATGAGAAAATGTAGGGAAAAAATATAAAAATACTATGTACTATTATATTATATAAAAATATACTATTTAAAATCCCTAGTTCGAGGGAGAATTCTTACGAGAAAAAAGTTACACTAATATATATATTTGTAAGTTGTGTGTACAGTTATTTTCGATACTTACTTATAAGATGACCGAATCAAATATCCCTAATTTGGAGAGTTCGCTGTTCTTAAATGTTAAAATGCATAAGAAAAATGTAAAATTTGATAATAGGACTCTGATCTTTTTTTTAAAAAAAATCATTACAACTCCATGTTGACTCCCATAGTAATCCTGAAGATATTCAATTTGTAGTCCAACATTAGCAGCGGTTTTGGGAACACCAAGGTCTTAAACATCACGTATCTTTCTTAAGTAGACTTATGCCCTCGTGTAGCTGAACAGTGCGACGTTAATATTCACTCACTCATTCACTTAAGTAGACTTTAAACTAGTCTCAAAAGAGAAAAAAACAATTGAATGATGTCTTTAGATATTAGTGGTCAAGTGGTTGACCTTCGGGTCCTATCCATCTGTAAGGAAAAGTTGTATCCAATGTCGAAAAATGATCGAACATCCATGTCGCAGTGAAGAAGGACCCATCTTATTGGAATATAACAATGGGTTGTAAATTCTGCATTTCAGGTATTGCGTAAATTTGTAAAATATTCTGGTAAATATTTTTCATAAATGAAGCCTCAGAAAAGTAAAGTGATCCCATGACTGTGAAAGAGTACGCAATACATCGGTTTTTGTACTGTTTCTTTCCACTTCTTATTCTGGGATTTTTGCATTGGGATTTTCATTTCCGCGATATACGTGGAAAATAAAAATTGTCGAAATCTAAAAATTCATCAAATTCAGCTTAATACTTGCAACGTATCACTAATAGACTTTTTTTTTAAAAAAAATTGACATTTGAAATTAGGGATATCTCATCCGTAAATCCTATATATTTCGTTTTTGTGTATGTACATCTCAAAATAATAATTTTTTGAAATATACGGTCAGTATTTTGCGTAAATTGAGTCCTCCTGTGTATTGAGACCTCCTTTCTAACTAGATTCCTTAAGAAAAAAGTTATTTTAGAAATACAATCAAATTCTCCTTTAAATCAACTCATTAAATACACCTCTTTATTATTGGATATTTTATTATAATTATTTTACCAATTTTATCTTTCACTTCGAAATTGCGATATTTCAAATATGTCTGTGTCTTGATTACATGTATTAAAATAACAAATTGATACACTTATCAGAAACTTCATATCATACCATGATGAAAAGAGGAGCCATGAAGAACCAACAAAACTTCCACCAGCTTCCGACTTCGAAACCTAGCATTTGTCTAATGTCCGCAGAGAATCTGCCTATGCCTTGATAAGAAAAACAAAGATATCGAATATAAAAGGGAAAAAACATTATTAAAAACACACTAAACTTCCTTTAAGGTATCCGACTACGTTCGAAACCGTGATTTTAAAAAGGCACATGAATGGATAATTTTCATGATATTTAGTGTCACTTAGATTAGAATAATATATAAAACTATTTTAAGGACATTTTGACAAAAAAAAATTATTTAAATACAATATTTCGGCAAAAAATTAACTTAGAATAACCTTTTTCCAAAATGTTCTCCTTTTGTGAAAAATTCTTCTGTTATAATAATATTTCGCCTGCATATAGCTCAGACCTCTGCAGAGAGACTCAACTATTATTTTTGAAAAATTCACATTATTTTCAGAGTTACAACCCATTGAAATAATTATCCGCGTCTTTTTCTTAAAATTTCTCCCCTCTGTTGTGTCGTAAAGCATAGATAAAACCACTTCTAAGTTAAATATTTCAAAAATTCTAGTTGAGCCTCTGTACAGAGGTCTGAGCTATATAAAGGCGAAATATTATTATAATAGAAGCATTTTTCACAAAAGGAGAATATTTTGAAAATGGGTCATTCTATGTTCATTTTTTGTCAAAATAGTGTACTTAAATAATTTTTTATTATAATACTATTCTTAAGACAATTTTATATACATTTTCTAATCTAAATGACACTAAATATCATAAATATTATCCATTTATATGCTTTTGCAAAATCACGGTTCCGAACGTATTCGGATACCTTAAGTCAACTTTAAAAGTATATGCAAGTAAAAATTACTGAGTGAATAATCTTTATTTATTCATTTTAAATGAATCTGTTTTCACATTCTACATCATCACATCATATATTGGCATCACCAATGACATAACGTACACCTCTGGAACCCCACATTACAGAGGGCAGGATTATAGAGGGTCAAAAGCCTGGCTGACGCCAAGTACAGCTTGGGGACCAAAACCTGACTTTGCAGGGGGCCTAATATTCTCAGTTACGCTCTGGATACCTCAAATTATACTAAATTATGTTGTTAATCGATTAATTAAGCATAATTTAATTTTAGAATGAATTTTCTTACTAAAGATGCTAATTTTTCTATGAAACTAATCATATAATTAGTACAATTATTTATAAAATTTCATAAAAATCTGTTAAAATGTTTTTCAATTATGATGTCTCTAAAAATAGTTCCCCTTTTATAGGGGTCCTTCTCAAGTATGCATTTAAAAAGTATAAGCGAGAAAGTGCAATTATTAATTTCCTATAAAGAAAAAAATCATTACAATTAAAAAAATATCTTGTTAAGAATATCCCAATTTAGGGATAATATTTTTACCATATATCCATGATACAGCAATAGCTTCAAAGAACACTGCAAATAATATGGAATACCCAGCTGCATATCTATCCAAAAGTTGCACTACATAGGCTCCTCCCTAAAAATTAAATAATTTACATTAGCCTCGTTTTCGTAATATTTTGTTTTTATATTAGAAACTAATTTCTAAAATTAAAATACTTTGCTTGAAGAAGTATTAAGTAAGAAGTTTAATGTTTTTCCCCCTTCTTAAATCAAATGACAAAATATAATTTCATTATTGATCTATTTTCATTGTATTATTGTAAGAAACTGGATAACTTTTTATGTTCATAAATGTTTGCGAATTTACAGCTTGGAATCGAAATAATTTTTTTCCTTAAAAGAAAAATGACAATCATTAAGTTATTTCAAACAAAAGGTTTTTTTTTAAACAATAAATATGTTACTAAATTTGTTTATGCTTTATTTATAATACACAGGTTGTTGCGGAATTCAACCGACAAATTCAAAAGGGGATAGTAGGCAGCAGGGGTTATTCTAAACGCGTTCCAAACGAAAATTACGATGGAACATAGAATTGAAAACTACATTTATTCGAAGAAAGAGTTGTGATAATAGTAGCCTTCGCGAGGACGATGAGCCAGACGAGAGGATTGGCCAAACGAATGCACGGATATACGTATACTGCCCTATCGCCTCAATGACGCAAATTACCTTTTCCTACAGCACATCCTTCCGGAGTTGCTGCGGTAGTCCAGTGGTTAAGGTATCAGATCATGGAAAGCATATCATGAGTTCAAGCCCAGTACCACTGAAGACCCGCCATGTAAGGGAGCGATGCACGTTAAATATGTCGAGAGCTCAAACGTCATCCCGTTAGTGTGGTGGGGTGTCTAGGAGAGGTGGGGTGCCATCTCGAGTGTCGTCCTCGTCACTTGACCATGGTTCAAAATTATGGGGTCCGTCGGCCTAAGTCCTCATGTAGCTGAACAGTGTGACGTTAATATTCACTCACTCACTCCGTAGTTGCTGCAGGGAAAACCCGTCACTGCGCACCAGAACGTGTGGCTCGTGCACGATGGTACAAAAGCACATTTTTCGATTCCGGTGCGTAATCACCTCCTTATTACATATCCTGGGAGGTGATTTGGACGTGGTAGATCTTTTCCTTGGTCTGAAACTCAATCCCTTGCATTTCTCCTTCTGGGTTTACTGGAAATCGCTTGTGTATGAGACACCGGTGGCTATAGTAGAGGACACTGGATTTATTTGAACGCGTCTAACAATCCTTCATTCATCGGTGCCGGCTATGCTATGACCTACGCGGCCGCAACTTCAAACAACCACTTGTCTTTGTATTTCTGATGTAGATCTGTGATGCATTATTCGTATTGTAAACATGCTTTACGTCTAATAAATGTATTTCTCACCTCTTATTGACCTTTTTCATTCCCCTCAACACCACACCCATCATAACTATTTTCGCAAATTACTCGGAATAAACGTGGTAAGAAACCCCGTGTTCTATGGAGATTTGTGGTCCCCATGCTGCCTACTATCACCCCTCTGAATTTGTCGATCGAATTTGGCAACACCCTGTATAGAAAAAAAATGTTTCTATGTGGAGTTTAATTATTTATTTTGCTTAAAAGTACTTTCTCATAAATTTCGTAAGTAATTGACATACTTTTTAAGTGCAAATTTCATGCAGTCCTTTTTGGCCGCATAAAAAAAATTCTTTAGTATGTCGACAAAGTTGTTTGCTATATGAAAGAATTTATGAAATTTTCGAATATCTTTTTTTATGCGATGCCTATCTACCACTCAAAAACAGGTTTTACTGTATTTCTTTCCAAATAATTTCTTCTTGAGGCATCGCTCTTTATGTTTCACAGCATGTAAAGTCATTGCAGTATTTTGTCTTATAATAAAATATTCTCGGTAAAAAAAAATTGTAAGTGTTATAAAAAAATGCGAGAACAGGAAATTTTTATGTTTGTCAAATTGAAATAATACAAAAAAAATTAAAAGAAATGATACAAATGAAATTAAATAAACTTTCCAAATCTTACATAGTAAAACGCGTCAACCGATTTCGCAGAATCAAAACACGTCGCCAAATGCTGCATTTGTATGCATGAATAAGATTATTATGTTTTTTAGATGCGTGGGAATAACTTTTTCCATTATTGGCTGTATATCGGGACATTTGGCGACATTTTTCATTTGATGAACTGGGTCAACGGTACCACTGGTCTCCTAAGTACCCCTTTTTATATTTATAACTTTTTATTTAGGTATTTTATATCCAATAAATAACTATTTTACATAAATATTTATTTTGCTTTGCAGTTTCGTATCGAATTTTAAAATAATGAAGTCTCAATTTTAAATATAAAAATGACACACACACATGTTAAGAAATGTATATGTGCACTTAGTAAATATTTAAACTAATAAATTTCTTACTTTATTAATAAAGTGACTAATTATAGTTACCTCTGTACAACTGGGCAATCCAATGAGGAAATAAAAGGTGAAAAGAGCCGCTACAAACCATTCTCTATTTCTTTTGAGCAAAGGATATTCATCACTCAGGGCAGTGATGATAGCTTCAGAGCCACCAAACTAAAATGAAAAGAAACGTTTCATTTCTTTTTTTACTTTGAAGCAGTAAAATTGTTCAATAAATTTATATTGTTGCAGAAGAAGATAAATGTATTTCTTCCTCAGATTGTTTCTGAATTTCTTAAACTATGTCCATGAATTCATTTTTGGCATGAGTTCCAAGTGTGTGTTATTCAGACCGTTTAGAATTTTTCGCCACAAGACGTTATAGCTAATTTGGCAAGCTCTCAAAGATTTCCTTCGCCATTTGGGTAAAATATTCTAATTCAAATACAGATGATGACTGAAGAAACGACGGAAATGATACTTCAGCATTCGAGTCAGAAAAATTTTAATACTTTATGAAAGACGATGATTTTTCGTTCTTATTATTAAAGACTCAAATAACACAATGATTATTAACTATTATAAGCTAGAGCAGGAATGGCAAACCAGTGGCACACGACACAATATTTGAGGCACGCCAGCGATCGAAACAGTTTGCATTTTATTTCAAAATAACAAAATTCACTATGAAATATTACGAACAAACGCGAGTGATCGGTCGCAGGGCGGCGGGAAGCACACTCGCGTTTGTTATTGCCTTAGTTATATCTTTGACTACAGTTGCTTATGATGGAAAATTTTCTACGCATAGCATAGTTAATTTCATCGCAACCTTATTTTAAAATTCATTTGTGTTATATTTACGATTTTTAACTGTTACTTAACATGGCTAGTTAAGCAAATAAAACAAAAAAGTGCAAGATAGTAAGTGTAACAAAAAATTTCAAACGGTGAATCTAGAAATATAGCATGATTAGTAAAGGCGACAAAGCGATGTGTGTTTTATGTTCTGAAACAGTGGTATGCAGAGCATCGTCTGCAAAACGGCATTTTGAGATAAATCACAAATCTTGTCAAAAAAAAATGAACCACGGCAAAAATAATTAATTGCTTAGAAACCATTTGGCATTTGACTCCACAATTCAGCATGCATTCTACTAAAAGAAAAATCTTGCAATCCTAATATAAGTTATTTGTCATCCCCACACAATTTGCAACAACAGAAGTCACACTAATGTTACTTTAATTTGAATTACATGTATAACTAAAACATTTACAACTATAAAGTAAAAAAGGATATTTTTTCGTATTAAATAGAGTTTTGAGTTCTTAGTATTTATTTTCATTATTTTCCCAATAATCACAAGTCAAAATTATTTCACGGCACGTCTATCCCTCATTAAACACTTCTATAGAAAAAAAATGGCATTTTGATCCATAAAGATTAGCCACCCCTGAGTTAGAGCAAATTGTATTAATTAGCGAGGATTAAATTAACAATATCCTATTCTCGAAATATAAGAAGAAATAATTTTTCCCTCTGTGTGCAACAAATCTTAACTGACTGTACATGCCATAAACATTTAATGGCGGGGGTAGCTGAGTTTCATGGTGGTGAACTTGTGACCGGCGTTTTCGAGTCCTAGTGTTGCTATAGACCAGAGACGTCCTAAGGCATGGGCCCAGGGCCTCACCCATGGGGGGGGGGCGCGTTTCGTTCTCTCTCTACTCATCCTTAATAAGATCATCATCCGACTAATTTTAATGGTAGAATATTATTCATGTGCATATTCGAAAAACAGAGAATTCCAAGCTGCATTTCGATGGGAAGACTATATTGTTACGAATTTTGTGTAAAATAGTGTAAATAATTTGTATTTGGATGTGTAAAGTATTTATATTACTCTGTTATATTTATTTTATATTGAAATTGTAATATTCACAAACAATGCCATTCCTTACGTTATAGTGGTGATTGAATGGATTCTTGGCGATAGAGCCAAATTGGTGTCATTTTTGGTGACCAAATTGGCGACTAAAGCGATCGTGTTGGCGACCATTTTGGACGCGTTCTGGACCCTCTGGATTCTTCTAGAAATTAGTGGAGAAATCCACTCATTTCAAGACCTATGATGCAAGCGGTTCTTTCTCAAATTATTACGCACTACCGCGGTAGCCAAGTGGTATAGGTACCGGATCGTGGCTGGCTTTGTCACAAGTTCGAGCCCAGTACTACTAAAGACCCACCGTGTAGGGCAGCGATGCACGCTAAATCTGTCGAGAGATGAAACGTCCTCCCGTTAGTGTGGTATGGTAGTTAGGAGAGGGAGGGGGGTTCCAGCTCGCGGATGTCATCTACGTCACTTGACCATGGTTCAAAATTACGTGGTCCGTCTCTAAAAGCCTTCGTGTAGCTGAACAGTGCGCCGTCTTTTTCACTCATTCACTCGAATTATCCGCGAGGGATATAAATAGAGACATACTCGCCGAAAGTCAGTCAGTCTGGTTTTTACTAGCGATCAGTTAGTATTGCTCTGACCGTTGAAGCGATTAGTGATTTTTTCGGCTGTGGAACGAGTGATTGCTTGCGAATAATCTTTTATATGCGTATATTTTAGACACCGACAATTGTATCTGAGTGCTGTGGAAGGTGTGAAGACCTTCTGAGACTTATTTTGTGAATATTGCTGCTGAATCCTGTATTTAAAGGATTGGATTTTCGACAATACATTCTCATCGCTCTTAAAGAACTGTCGTGTTCTTTGTGACTGATTGGCATAAAATCCTCACACCCCGGATCTACGTAACAATATTATTGTGATGACTGTTATCTATGTCTGGGCCTAGGCCTAGTACCGTAAATAATCAATCAACTCATTTAGTAGAAATGCGGTCATCGGTCGAGCATTTTTTGTACCTAGGGTTGTGAGATTGTAAGTCATGCACATTTATTTGTTTCAAATTACCATTTGTAAGAATATCTGACAGTGAATGTTATATACTGTCTACTTTTAAACATCACAGGTAGGGCCTACTTTATGAATAGGGGCCCAGGGCCTCAAAGAAGTTTAAAATGTCTCTGGGTCCAAGGCCTTAAAAAGTCTTAAGACGTCCCTGCTAAAGACCCACCATGCAGAGGGACTGATACATGTTAAATCTGTTGAAGCTCATAGTCCTACCATTGGCAGGGTGCGGAAGTTTGGATAGGAGGGTGTCGGTTCAGGTGTCACGGTCCGTCACGCGCGCGCGAATATATCTCGTGTTGTCTTACAGTGTGACGTAATATCAAAAAGAGTCAGTCTCGTGTTCAGATCTTGGTGCTACTGTTTGACCTGTTTTGTAAAGGGGCTGATATATGTTGAATCTATCTAGGCTCAGTCATCATGTTGAAGTGGTGTGAAAGTTCAAAGAGTGAGTTACCATCTCAGGTGTCATCCTCGTAACTTGACTGCCTCGTCGTTCAAAATTACGAGTTTCAACGCCAGTATCCTCCATGCACTTTCAAAGAGTGCAACATTAATTAGAATTTGTTTGGAATTTTATTTAATATTTTTTAGAATTGGTAAAAATAATGCATATATTTATGTGTAAGCATCTGTAACAAGCAGTGAAGGCAACATTAAGGAACCTATTTATTAAACCTCTACAATAAGCTCTAGTTTCATGATGAGGAATCAGTTACACGAAAAAACAAGACATCCGTAAAGGAGCATTTTTTTATGTTAATTATGTATCTTAAGTAAGCTAATTAACTAATTCATTAGAATCATTACTTAGTTCCAGCTGAGGTTTTAGGTGTAATATTTCTTACATTCAGCTGTTTTGAGAATTGCATGAATTATTGATAAAGTTTATTTTTTTAAAGTTTTATTTATTTATTGACAACTATATATAATGCATTATAAAACAGGATCATTATGCCATTCGTGTTTAAGATAGTTATGTGACCAATCAAAGACCAACTTACCGAGCTGTCTAAGCCTAGAGTCAGTAGCATAAGAAAAAACATTATCGACCAGAAAGATGATCCCGGCATTGTGGCAATTGCCTCAGGATAAACTATGAACACTAGACCAGGACCTACAAAGAAAATTAAAGATGAACTAATTTTTAATAAGTTTTAAATGATAAACTTCTGAAAAGAGAGAATTTATCATTTATCAATAACTTTTAAAAAGTTATAATAAACATTCGTAAAATTATAAAAAAAAAATTTTTTTAAATACTTCTCATGGTCTTAGGTATGTAATTTGGTAGCTAGTATTTTATTGCTTTTCTTGCAGTATAACTATTGACACAAATTTTATAGTTTTTGACACGCTTTTATAAGCTTCACCTGTATATAACGGAATCTTTGAACTGGATTTTTACCCACTTTAAAAGGTCAGATTAATTCGACATCTTGCACACTTGTCAAGGACCGATGACAATACAATAGTTTCATAATTTTGTTCCATTGTCCTGATCAGGAACATCAGGATTAACGATTTCCCATTTCCAGATTTGGCGACTAATTCCACATCACATTGCCAGATTTGGCGACTACCAAAACAGCTTGGCATTGATTCAGAGGTCACCGGATTAAATAATTTCTCACTCTTCGATTCAAAGCATGTATTCTTATGCCTAATGCTGATGCAAGTTTTAGAAAGAATATTGAGCTCTTTTTAGTGAAACATATCATTGGCTTTACACCTTCTTCCACATTAGATATTTCAAATTAACTCTTCCAGATTTTCTTCAGTTAGCTGTACCTACATTTTGCAAACCAGGCCGTATCGCCGCACTGATAGGATACCCATGGGTATTCCAGCTTCTAAAATACGACGCATTTAAAATTATTTCATCAATGAATAAATGATAGTTTAAAAAACTAAAAAAGCATGTTTTTACTGTAGATCGAACTAAAAAACAAAAAATAATTTATAGTTTAAAAACCTAAAAAAAAAGCTTTTATAGTTAATCGAACTAAAAAATAAAAATTAATTTTTAGTATAAGAATAAAATGATTAACGAGAAAATTTGTCACCGTTATAAAATTGTGGGATGCTTTGTACTACATTTTTACACTAATTTTGTGTTTTGGAATAGAACAAATAAAAAAATTATAACAACTGATATCGAGTACCACACACTTTTACCACAATGACATTAATTTTCTCGTTAATCATTTTATTCTTATAGTAAGAATTAATTCTTACTTTTTAGCTCGATTGACTATAAAAGCGTGTTTTTTAGTTTGTTTAAACTATAAGTTATTGTTTTAGCTAACTGTTAACTATTCATTTGTCCATCTGAATTCTTTTTGCAAATTTGGACAATGGGAACTTCTTTGTTTATTTGAATTTTTTAAAGGTTTTTCTTATTTCTTAAGGTGCTCATCCATCAAAGATTTTCCTTTTTTTATTTGTTTGTATTGTATCTAAATGATTATAAGATATAAATTTGCCAAACATCATTCTTGACTGTTTAGCAAGAGATTGATGTAACTTTTTAAGTACTCGCTGTTAAAGATAGTGTTTTTTTATGTTCCTTATAGTAGATTTGGTGTGCCAATGTTATCAGAGACACACAAAGAACCTTCATTTATTTTGTCCCAAGGAATAATTGTGACTACTAGTGAAAGGGACACAAAACAAATACAAAATAAAGAGAAATTTAGATCTTCATTCCATGACGAAAAATTTTGCATTTTCCATTCACCACTTTCTCCCGCCTTTCTCCACCGCGTGTCCTCTCCACTCTCCCCGAATCAGCTGCTGCCAGAAGCGGGAAACCAGTTCAAACAGTTGCCAGATACAGAAGTTAGATCTTTTCATTCACATTACAAAAATTGTAGAATAATAACATGTAAAATATTAGCTTTACAAAAGCTGTACTAAAATTCCAAGCGACAAAAATATATAAGTTTGATGTTAAATAGAGAAAACATGTTTTTAAGTTTTGCATTAGTAATGATACATTCATTGTTTAAATGATGCGATTGAGCAAAAAAACATATTATTGGTAATGTGCAATCATGATAATATGTGGGTATCAAATTACAAATTCTGTAGCTATTTAAAAGAGTTTGACAAATGTAATTTAAGCACAGGTATAGGATAAAATAATAGGAAGACCCATTTAAAAACGAGCCGCCCTTCGACTGTCCAATGAACGTTCGCAATAGTGTGCCAACTAGTGGTGACGAAAGGAAAGGTTTCAGTCAAGCATTAGGAAGTATGAATATTTCATGAGAAAATTCTGTTTGTAGCAAAGCGTGATTATGTTCGACCTCTCCGACGTGAAAAGAGGCATGGTAAATTGAGCTCGCCTCGCTGTTCAAAACAGCCAACCTTGTGGGTGTTTCAAAGGTTATGGCAGCCTACACAAACCTGAGTAATGTACCTTTGATGAAGAACAACAGAAGGTGAAAGTCGAAATTGAAGGACTATGACAGACCGGTGTTTAAGGGGGTAGTCACCCCCGAAAACGCAAGACTGTAGTACCGCAGATAAGGTCTGAGAAGAATACCAATCTTCAAAATCCCATATTCATGAAAACTATTCAACGAGAGCTGCATGCGGCGAACTTCCATGGAAAAGTAGTTATGGAGGCGCGGAATGTTATGAAGAGACTACAGTGGTGCAGATACTTTCTTAACCCGCGATCACTCGCGCGGGGTGTTCTGTACACCCCAGCAAGAAGAAAATCCTCCCAGGATTCTAAAAAGAATGCGCAGAACCATGATTTTTTCTGTAGCTGCACATTTTAGGTCGTTCAACCTTCAGGCCTTATGCAATCCCTCTTTCTCGAACCATTGGAATGTAATGACCTTCAAAAGTTTATCTGGGGGACTGAGAACTCCCGCGAGAAATTGAGCATTTGTATACAATCTGCTCTGAATGTTTGGAAAATTATTAAAATATTATTTTTCTACTTTCTACTATCATTATCTCATTAATTATAAAGTATATTTATTACTGGTATATACGTTTTATATATATACTGGTTTATGAAAAAACATATAATTATGAGTTTTAAAATGAAAATTTTGCATGTTTAGTTTAAATTAATGTTAGTCTCATTTGTATACAATAAATTTAATAATTTTATTTGTATAGTACAAAAAACATCTTATACTTTATAAATATGTATCATAATGACTTAATTTTATTTTCAAAATTAAATACACGTGTTAAAAGTTTGGGGTGTTCTCTACACCCCGCGAGTAACGACGGTAGCAAAAACAGGCGCGAGTGACCGCGGGTTAACTGGGCACAACTGTAATGAGAACAAGTCTGATGAATCGCCATTTCCATTATTCCAGATTCCCTGGACGTGTGTTCGTGTGGCAAGCATCTGCAGAAGCATTTCATTTTGACTACCTCGCTCCAACCGTGAAACATGGAGAGATTTCTGTGAGGGTGTGGAGTGCAATACCTTCGTGTGTGTTGACGCCACTCGTTGTCTTGAGGGGGATAATCACAAGGGAGCATTATTGAAGCATTATCGCAGATCATCTTTACCTAATACTCCAGACTCTTTCTCCGGGAGAACATCCTGAGTTTTTTTTTTTTTCAAGATGACAAGGATTTTTTTCACACGTCACGCTGTATTCAAACATGGTTACGTGAGCATAATTCAGTCACCTGATCTGAACATCATTCAGTGTTTGTGGGGTTGTTTTTAGAGAACAACATCCGTGCTGGATTTCCTCCTCCATGCACACTGTCTGAACTAGAGACTGCCCTGCGCGAGGAATGGCTGCTATAAACTTTGTTCAAGATCTTTATTTGCCAATTCCCCGTCAAATGTAAGCTGTCATTCAGGCAAAAAGTGAACCAGCCCCTTAATAAAAAAATTTCATTTTGTCACAGGTGTTTCTATTATTTTGTCCTATACCTGTATTTTCTACAAACAAGTAAATAAAATAGTTAGAAAACAGATTTTTTTTAAAATCTATTCTTTACCTTCTGTAGCAACGTCCTTAACTTCAACATGAGCCTTATGTGCCATGTATCCCAAGACAGAAAAAATAACAAAACCGGAGAGAAAACTAGTGGCGCTGTTGACTGCGCTGGTAAGAAGTGCATCTCTGAAAATATACACATTTATTTCATTAGTACAAATAAATTGTTTTGATTAGATATAAGATGAAATAAATTAGTAACCTGATAATTTCATTTTTAAAATGTGGAATGTTTATAATATTATTCATTTTCGCTCATTATATATCCAATTTAACATTTTTTGAATTATAACTACAAATATTTTCTGTGAGTAAATTATTTAAATGTGTATTAAAGCTTAAAAATGAAATTTTAGACAGATATATACTGTATACCTCTTGAAAGTTTATAATATATGTACGCTTTTTTTAAAAATTTATATAAAATATATATATTGTGAATATATCACATAGTATACCTCTTTCTAAGATATATATATATATATACTTCATAATATATATGTTAAAATTTATTTCTTTAAAATTAAGTTTGATAGTGTTTAAATGTAAAAAATTACATTTACAATATAATAAAGATCAACACTATATTGTTTCATTATGATAAAAATATTGAAAATTTAAGGTACAAAGAAAACTTAATTAATTCACACGAAGTATGAAGAGTGGTATACAAAAAATGTATAAAATCGAAAAAGAAGATATTTGTCACCAGAAATTTTATAAACATCTTTATAATTTAGCTTCGTTTACTAAAATTGTAAAACATAATTTAATTACGAGGCAAGAACAATTTAAAAATGTTGAACTATTTTATTTTAAAGTTAATATGTGATAGAGCACTTAATTATTATTTATAATTCTTATGCTCAATAGTTATATAGTTATTATCATTTGTGAAGAGAAGCACATAATTATTTTTGAGAGGAAATATATGCACATACATAAGTACCCTAGTATTATTTTTAAAAATATCAGAATATAAATTATTGAAAAGATTCAATAAGGAATATTCCGTGATATATTATAATTTTGTACTTAAAGTAGCTTTAATTACCTATAGACGTTGTTGTGGAACTTGTTGTAACTGGCAAAGGCCAACAAAACACCGAACCCGGGGCCTAAAGAAAAGAATACTTGAGTTGCAGCATCCACCCATACCTACACAAATACAGTTAAATGACTTAAAAGAATACATTTAACACAATTTCCAAAAGTTCATAGTTATTGAATCATAATGTATTTCTACAAAAAGTAAACATTGTTTCGAAAACTATCCCATTAAAATTAAAATATATAGTTTATGTATGTGTATTTTATGTGTCAGTTTAATATTAATCAGCGGTCTTCAATCTGTGTTCCATGAAACCCTGGGGCTCCACGAGATATACCAAGGGTTCCATGACTCGCAATAAAAATTCGAAAAGAAAATTATAAATGTGTATGCAAAATGAATTCACGTTCTCTATGAAGTTTGTACAGGGTGAGGCAAAAACACTCGGACAAATTTCTTGCCTCCTAGAATAACTAATTTCCTTTTAATTGGTGTTTTCATGTTTTTTTTTATCTACCACTTTAACAATAAAATATTTTTTAATGTATTTCTTAGTTTGTACTTTGATTTATGTGATTTTGATAATGTCGAGCAAAAGGTCTGCTATTTTAGAGTTGTTTAAGCAAGGGAAACCACAGTGGGAAATCGTTCGCTGGCTTAATGTACCTCGACAAACAGTATCTGATGCAATTTGCCATTTCAAAGAGCTTGGCAATGATGGTCGACGTCCTAGAAGCAGGCGAAAACACACTATAAACACTTCAAGGAAGTGTAAGGCCATCGAAAAGCGAATCCAGAGAGATTCGATTGTTTCCATGAGACAGATCGCTCGTTACCTGGAAATAAGTGACAGATCGGTGAGGCAAAAAGCAAAAACGGAGCTTGGACTGAAGCCTTACAAATGGCGAAAAGTTCAGCTTCTCACTGAAAAAAAGCAAACTCGTACGGCTCCGAAGATGCCGAAAACTTTTGAGACGGACCGCAAGTCAGCGATGAGGGAGATTCCTTTTCACTGATGAGAAACTCTTCACTGTTTAACAAGTTCATAAGTCCCAAAATGATAGAATATGGTCTGTGGACGCTCCAAAGCACCTCGGCAATTGTTGAACATCGCCAATATCCAAAGTCAGCCTTGGTCTGGAGGGAAATTTCCACAAGTGGCGAAGCACCTTTGGTTTTTGGGGAAGAGGGCGTTAAAATCAATCAAAAACTGTTACGGAGGGACATTCTTGAAGCTGTTGTACTTCCGTGGGCTCAAAAGCATTTTCGGAAATTCAATTTGGACGTTTCAGAAAGACTGCACCAGCTCACAAGCCCAAAAAGAGACACAAAAGTAGTGCGAGGTGAACTTTCTAGATATGATATCATCCGAAGAATAGCCACCCTACTTGCCGGATCTCAACCCCATGGATTACAGTGTAAGGTCTATTTTGAATTCCAGGGCTTTACTAAACCGCACAAAACTTTGGACTCTCTAAAGCAATTGCTTCTGCGGGAATAGAATAGATTAAAGGTGAAAGACTTCAGGCCCATTGTTGAAAATATCTGCAAGTGGTTGCGCCTCTGCATTGCTGCAAATGGCGGACACTTAGAAACCAATTAAATTTATTTATTTGTGCGAATGTACTCTTATTATTATATATTATATTTTGTTAATTTCTTAATTTTTTTTATAAAGTTACATAAAAAACTGTTTGTCCGGGATTTTTGGCGCACCTTGTATAACCACAAGTATCTAAACCTCATCCCAGTCATTAAAACTGACAATTTTATTTTTGATAACATAACTTTATTTTGAAATATTTTTTAAGCTTTTGTTATAATAATAAAAGAATATTAAAATATTTTTTCTGTTTATGTTCTAGCTACTAGATTGTGATTAATCTATTGTTTACAATATCAGCTCCACGAAAAAATTTCATTTTCGTTAGTACAATGTTTTGCAAAACTAATTTTTTGATGGGAAAATGTACTCTTTTTTCATCTGTGGAAAAAAAACACCTAGCATGAAGTAGAAAAAACTACTTATTGACATATTAACAGATTAGACGTTAACCTTTCGTTGAGCAAAAAGAACTCTTGAATTTTAGGATACTAATTCATACAAAATATGCAAGATTTTTTGTGTTACTATAAACATTTTAATATCATTCAGAACAATGCATTTAAGTGAAAGATATTTTTCATTGTGAGAGCCTTTAAAAACAAAATATTGCATAAAATAAAATTAAACACAGAATATGAAATGCGACTGCAAATAATTGCACAAAACATCAACTTAGTTTGTGTAAGAAAAATGCAAGTATTCACATGTCAATTATTATATAATGCATGGGTTTGTGACACTTGGATTCCAAATTAATATTATTAATGAGTAAATTATATTAAAATTAGATTAAATTTTTTTAGCATAAAATGCAAAACTTATTAAAATGATCTTTACATTAAGTACATATAACGTGTGGATCCACTTAAAATAACATATATATTCTTAGTGTGTTGGGAGATGGGGTTCCTCGAAAACTCCTTTAATTTTAGGGATTCCGTGAGTCAAAAATGTTTGAAGACCACTGGTATAAATAATAAAATTTGTTTCTTTTTCTTACTTATTGTGTGTGGTAAATTAAAAATTTAAGAATAGACCATTCAATATTTTATACAGACTAAATGAACTGAATGTGTTGAATAGTTTCATTTTATATCAAAGCAATTATAATTAAATTGATGTTTCCCTTATCAAACTGAAAATTTAAAGGTATGTTCCAAAAGCTTTTAGTGACCCTTGAAATTGTGTAGGCATTGGTAAATTCAACTTTTATTTTTAAAAAAAATGCCATTATTTATTCACTTTAATTTCAGGAAATTCTAATTTTTTTTGTTGCTTTCAATCAAAACCTATTATAATATACACAAGAGAGAATGATAATTATACAGGGCCTCGGCCACAGTGGGGTCTAATTTAGTTCTCGATTCAGCCTTAATAAGATCACGATTCGAATAATTTGAACGGTTAAATGTGTGTGTGTGTGTGTTATTACCGGTTGTATTGTCCGAAAAACTGGGAATTTCGGATGATGTGACAACTGGCTACATATAATGACCGTCGTCCATGTATAGGCCTAGGCCTACCACCCTACACTATCATTACTCATTCAGTCAAAGGGTGGCACAGTCGGGTGAGTGAGTGAGTGAGTGAATATTAACGTCGCATTGTTTAGCTACACGAGGGCTTTTGGCGACGGACCACGTAATTTTGAACCATGGTCAAGTGACGTGGACGACACCTGAGCTGGCACCCCCCCTCTCCTAACTACCACACCACACCAACGGGAGGACGTTTCAGCTCTCGACAGATTTAACGAGCATCGCTGCCCTACACGGCGGGTCTTTAGTGGTGCTGGGGTGGCACAGTCGGTCCTGCCGGTTTGTGCTTTTGTAAGTCATGTACATTTACTTGTTTTAGGTTATTGCTTATACAAAGTTTTGAGTACGTATGCTATGTACTGTTTAGTTTTAAGGGTCATAGTTAGGACCTACATTTGTGTACGGGCCCAGGGTCTACTTTTGTGTAAGGGCCCAGGGCCTCAAAGCGTTTTAAGATGTCCCTGGCCGTGTTGTCAGTTGAAATTTATATTGGGGGTCGAAATCAACAGTCCAGTCAAACTAGCTACCTCAGATTATTTCAGCCCCGTGTCGTTTCCGGGAATACAGAGAGTATGAAAGTCTTATGATTTCTCCTGGGAACCAGGGAAGCCACTAACTATTAACGAAGTAAATTGTTTCTGTAACGAAGTGTGGTATACATTCCTGCCATGCCACACCAGACCTTTTCACGCCTCACAAGTTTGTCTTGATTCGACCCATGAGAACGTAGAATTAGGCGCGGTATTAGTTTGATATCGCGGGGCAAGGCGCCAAGCGCTGAATCACGCTAAGCAGCGCTTGTTGTCGCTGGAATGGAATCCAAGATGGTGGCCTAGCCGTATCAAATCGTCAGGAAGATAATTTTAAAAAATTGTTTTGAAATGCGTTGAAATTACTTTCAAAAGAAGAATATGGTAATGAGATTGAGAATAAGCCAGATCAATCAATAAATAATGAATAATAATATAATAAATATTTCCATGTACTAATAATGTTATGCAGTACATAAAAATCTTATAACATAAATTAATAGAAATTATATATAATATTCATATAGTATGATTTAATAATATCATACATAGTTTAATAGTAATTATAAGAAAGAATAATCATCGTATTATAATATAAAAATTATTCATAAGAATACTCATATAACGTAGTTATTGTAAATAAATAATATAATACTAATTATAAATGAATAACAAAATAATTATAAATAATTTTAATAAAAAACAATTATTATAAATAACGAATATTATATGATTATTACATATATAATAATTGTATTTTTGTATTATATTATTAATAAAATAATTACATAAAATATATTAAAATTAATTATAAATATCAATTAAAAAGTACTGAAAACTTGTAATATTCCCAAAACTGCAAAAATATCAAGGTAACCATATTGTAATGATATCGCCCATCTTGGCGAACATAAAAAACAACTTGGCGCGTGCCCCGTGATATCAAACTAGTTCCTTAGCTAACCACGTTGCAGTGCATATTCCCATGAAACTCCGATGCAACACGTACCCCCAAGCTCTTTTTGTACCCCTGGGGGTACGCGTACCACACTTTGGGAAATACTGCCGTAAAGGAAGTGGGAAAAAGGGGGCATATAAAAAGGAACAAGAGATTCAAGAGAGAAGAGGGGCTCGGTTGTTATGCCATCCTAGCTCCATGGTTATCTCTTTTTAGAATGTGTCGTTAGTGAGTTGGAGTCTTCTCCATCAACTTTTATTACTAATAAGTAGTGTTAATCGCAAAAGTGACTAATTGTTTCTTTGTAATAAAAAGGTATTTTAATGATAAAAGCAGGTTTTCTCCCGCAAATCGGAAGCTTGCAATATAAAAGGAATAAAATCATCGAATAACTGGTCAGTTGGGGATTTTTACTCTAGCTCAATTGTGTAAAACGTATATCTGCAGATTCCCAGATAAGCAGCTCAAATTTGCTCCAAATAGCACATACATCCGTGCTTCTCAAACTTTCAATGTTTGCGACCCAATATTCAATCATAATTTGCCTCGCGCCCCCCTCCATGCAGTAATGATGTATTAAATTTTCAATCTTACTATACTCTGACGCAAAATCCACAATACGTCTTTAATCTCTTAAGTCCCTCCGACGTATATAAACGTCTCGCTCAGCCAGTGTGTCAATTGTCCCAGACGTATATATACGTCTTTCCGAAGTACCATCTTTTCTGTGAGCTGCTATCTATAAAATTATTCCGAAGGCTTTGGAAAGCAATAAAATGACCTTGACAGTGTTTGCGAAATGTTTTCTTGTTTCAGAGGATTTGATTATTTATTCCTTTTCTACCACCCACTCCCTCAATACACCACATACGCTTACCTTTGCAAAACGGAGGCATTGGAGAGTGAATCGGCATTTAAGAGATTAATTATAAGCCGTACAAATTATCCAGATAAGTGATAATGTTGGCATATAATTTTATATATGACAAATCCATGGAATCACTGGTAATTATTAAACTTGTACTTAACTTAGTATTGTTAAATTAATTATAAAATAGATCGTATAGTACTGATACATTTATAAGTGTATTATAGTATAAATGAATATTTCATTTTTTTTTTAATTATTATGTAAGAATGTGTTTGTTTACTTTCAGTAAGTTAATAATTTGTTTAAATAATGTTTTGCTTTCGACTTTTTAATATGCTCGCACACCCTTCTCGTAAGGTTATTACGCCCCCTAGGGGGCGGGCCCCACAGTTTGAGAAACACTGACATACATTGACATTCACTTGTAAAGAAAAAAAATAAGTCATATTTAATTAAAAATTGCATATTTTAAAACAAGTTAATTTTTCTAAAAAAAATTTTCCCTTTATGGTGCATTACTTTTTTAAAAAAAAATGATTTACTTTTTAATTACTAAAAAAAGATGCATATTATATATTTAATAAAATGTCTTTCCCATCTCCGATTATAACTGAGCTAAGTGTTTATCTCAATTATGTATGAAGAGTAATTATTTCTTAGAGCCAATTTGGTCCATAAATATTACTTACATTTGCATCGGCGAGAGCTGAGAAGTCAGGAGTTAAGTAGAATTTTATTCCTTCAGCTGCTCCTGGGAGAGTGCATCCTCGAACCAAAAGAACCAATAAAACAACATATGGAAACAAAGCAGTGAACCACACCACCTGTAATCCAGAAGAATTCAACATATTTTATCACACTTTCACAAAATGACCATACACCTTTTTTTGTCGCTGTTAATTTACCATATAAGTATTTCATTCGACATCTCGCATAATCGTAAATTAACTTCACTTCAATATTTATTCCCCTATAAGTGCGAAGGGTTCTGATAGAAATTTTGGAATTGATTCTTTTTTTTTTATTTGCTTATAATTCCCGAATTTATAGGAGATTTTGCATTAGAAACAGAATGGTACATATATATGATCAAATTAAATCGTAAATGGAAATATTGCGCTTTTATGAGACAATTTAATAACTGTTCCGCTATGTGGCCCTAATTTTATTCCATATACGATGTGTGACACAAAAAAGAGATTTTTCCAATAAATCATTGTACTTATAGAATCAGTTCTTTATGAAATTATCACCCGCAAAGTAGTTCTCTTCAGCATTCACATACTGCAACATTCGGTGCTGTCATTGCTGGTAACAGTTCTGGAACGAGGTTTTTGGAAGGCCCTTCAGGAGATTCTCTGTTTTTGCCCGAACCTCTTCTACTGCGTTAAAATAGATCCCCTTTAAGCAAGATTACTTCTAAGTAAACTATGTGTATAATTAATTTTACAGTTGAATATCTTTAATTAATTAATTAGCTCTAACGGATTAAATTTCTCAAAGTTGAGTATTTTGTTTATGTATATCCCTTAATTTTTTCAATGTAGTGATTCAAAAAAAAATATTGCATTAAAAAAGAAACTGCTGTATATCATAATGCGGTAGATAAAGGTTTAAAGAGTAAATCTTTTATAATACGTGTCAAAACTAGAGCTTCCGATCAGTTCGTAAAATACATGTTTATTCATTGGGATGTCTGAATGCATATAATTATCTTGTGGCGAGTGTTTCCTCCAATATAGGAAGCATAGGTTGATGATCATGTGCCTTACATGAATTTCTCATCTAGATCATTTTCTAGGCAATAAAAAATGGCGCCGAAAGTATAACTAGTTCAGATGTTGTATAAGATAACAAATGAATAAATATATTATAAAATAAACATAAAAATAACTTCGTTGGCATTTTACCTTATAGCAGTTTGAAAAATATTCTACCCGTTATTTTCACTTTCATGTCGACATGTTTAAATTAACCAGAACTTTCTTTTTTCAATTCTGCTTATAGAAGGGCTGAATTTGGAGCAACTTTTTCTAGAAAAAACACAATCTCGGCTTATACACGGATTGCCTTACATTCTCGGAAATATTCGTTATATATATATAATAGTAAAGAGGTATTTAGTTTTCTTATGAAAGGAGGATCACATAAGTTTATTACAGTATCCGACTACTTGCGACAAATTTTTTGTAAAAAAAAAGGATATATGGGGATTTTTTGTGGTTTTTAGATTTGCTTAGTACATTTAAAGAAAAATAAAATACTTTTAAGAAAAATATGCTAAAATTAAGAAGAGAAAAATAAATCATTATTACTAAAATAGGAGAAAATTGGTAAAAATTTTATAAAAAATAACTTAAATGGGGCCCATTTTGTACCAAAAGTTTATTAACCTGTGGTCACTCGCGCCTGTTTTTGCTACCTTCGTTACTCGCGGGGTGTAGAGAACACCCCAAACTTTTAACTCGTGTATTTAATTATAAAAATAAAAATTAAGTCATTATGATACATATTTATAAAGTACAAGATGTGTTTTGTATTATACAAATAAAATTATTTAATTTATTGCACACAAATGAGACTAACATTAATTTAAACTAAACATACAAAATTTTCATTTTAAAACACATAATTTTATATTTTTTCATAAACCAGTATAAAACGTATATGCCAGTAATAAATATACTTTATAATTAATGAGATAATGATAGTAGAAAGTAGAAAAATAATATTTTGATCATTTTCCAAACTTTCAGAGCAGACTGTATACAAATGCTCAACTTCTCGCGGGAGTTCTGAGCCCTCCAGATAAACTTTTCGAGGTCATTACATTCCAATGGTTCGAAAAAGAGGTATTGCATCAGGCCTGAATGTTCAACGACCTAAAATGTGCAGCTACAGAAAAAATCGTGGTTCTGCACATTCTTTTTAGAAATCTGGGAGGATTTTCTTGTTGCTGGGGTGTACAAAACACCCCGCGAGAGTGATCGCGGGTTAAGAAATTTTCAATTCTGATGTGTTGCTATGTTATTCGTTTTTGAAATGACCTTCATGATAAGAGATATTTCTATTTTTACAAAAAATAGAGCACTTTATCTTGTCCATTATATGAAATTGGTTTAAAAAAACAATGATTATATTCATATAAGGTACTGCAACTTTTGTACTTAAACAGTGATTGATAACTCTGAAGGTTAAAACTCTTCTACTATTATTCAAAACATATACAAAAAATTTCAGTTAATCATTTTCAAAACTTTTGGAGCAATCGCTGTCCTCGTTTGAGCATTTTCTAAAAAAACATATTTTGAGTAAAAAGTATTTTAAAGTTTGGCATCTTGTTCAAAGTAATGGCATCTGCTTTTACTAAAACACTTGCAATTTTTGTTCAAGTGAACGGAAAATTATAAACTTGATATTTTTCTAAAGCTAATAAGATGATCTAAAAAATAAAATCATAAAAAAAAATTGTCAAAATTTACAAGTTTAGGATAGCCAGATACCTTAGGAAAACTGTATTACGCTACTTGACTCTATTAAAATAAATTTATTTATACTCATCGAATGCAAAATTTATTCGAATATGGCAAACTGGTTTATTAAAGGTTGAGTTTTATGCATACATGCTCATGCAAATAATGCATTTTTCAATGAGCTCTGAAATATTTTTCTTCCTTAATAAACCCTAAAAAGTTTTTGCATTTCAGAATTATATTATTTGTTCTCAGTTTCATGATAGTAAAAGAAGATTAATGAACTTCGTAATTTCCTTGAGTATTAAGTAAACAGGAAAATGAAAAATTTTTGGTATGGTTACGGAGTAAAAACATATCAACTACAGTTATTATTTTTTCCCCTTAAAATTCTGGTACAAGAAAAGCCACTTCCAACTATCATCCCTTTACTTCCGGTCTTCGTATAAGTTTCCTCCAATTAGGAGCTGCACAGGAAGTACGAAAAGGAAGTGACGTTATAGCAATTGCATCCAATGAGATGACTGCTCAAATGGGTAAAAATAATGCAGTGACGAGTAAAAGAGTAAGAAGAAAAAATCCATCTCTTTATGAACTTTAAGCAAGACCCACATGAATGAATGAATTTTGTAAAGAGTATTATTCTTTTTTTGACAGAATCTCTCTTGCTTTCATATTAATGGTGTGTGCAATGACTATCCTTCATTTTTCAAATGGAGATTGAAACTCTTGGGTTTTTGCACGAAGGTTTAAAACGTGTTAAAAGCACTTTGAATGATTAACTTTAAAAGGAAGAATGGTTTATATTTTTACACTACAAACAAGGTACAAATGATGAAAGTTTTTCTTCGAGTAACACTTTAAAAAGTTTTAAGGAAATGATCCATAAAAAAAGAGTACAAAGTTGTTTTTTTTAAATTTTCTGAACATCATTTGTTTTAATGGTGTCGCGAAAAGGATAAGAAATGTTGATTTTGTAGTTAAAAAAATTAGAAGTTCAGTCATAAGAGTATTATAAAAAAAGGAATATTTTGCTTATTAAGGCTGTCTTATCTTAATGCTAAGGAATAGGACCAAATTTGGATTATTTTTTCCAATATAAAAGTACTCCAAAATTAATATGATGTTATGGCTTCGTTATCCTCTAGAGAGCAGCATGTTTTATCATACTCCTTATTTTTATTCCAGTTGATCCATTTTTTTTCTGGTATAAAATGTGTTTCACATTTTTTTCCTTCTATACCGTAATACTATACGAGCTATCACTTCACGTATTAAAAAACCAACTGTTTAATGGAATATTGTAAAGTTTTTAAAACACTACGTTATAAGCAAAAATGTATGAGCTACAACATTTAAAATTTTCATGAAAATTCAGACATTTTTCTGTTTGAAAATGTGCTCGACGTTTATTTCGGGTTCTAGTACATTTGGCGAAGAAAGCCTTAGGTATTTCTGCCATTTAATATACTTTTCATCAAGCGAATAACTTATAATTGAAAATTAAAATATTTTTTTCTAACCATTGTTTGTTTGACTTTAAATTACATGTTATATTAATAAGTTTTTAAATTTAGTTTTGCTATTTGGTGATAGAGTTTTTCGCGAAGGCTTGGCTTTTTTCTTCGCAAATATAAGTTGGCATTGACATCAACTCGATACTTATTTAAGCAACTTTAAAAAAAAAATGCTTAACTATTCATGAAACAACAAATGACTCATCAAAACCAATCTTTTTCTGTGTGTTCGTGTATAAAAGTTAAAATACCAAAACAAAAATACAG
>BMAV01011739.1:0-28225 GCA_019973955.1 Trichonephila inaurata madagascariensis | reverse complement strand
CCCCCCCCCCTCGCGCACTGCGGGGGTGCACACTACACCACTGGTTATGTACTTGCTTCCGAGAGTCTGCGTACAGGCACACACAATCATCTTACGAATTTATGCTATATTTAATATTAAAATCTCGCTACAGAAAATCAACATACCTCTCAGGGATTCTTCAAAATTTTCTTATTCAAACAACGACAAAAAATCCACCTTAACATGAAAAAAAAAAAATGAGAATCGCCACCAAATAATCACTAACCACATAGCCAAAAGTCTATGCACACTTACAAAATAGAGCCTTTTTTTTTAAAAAAAAAAAAAAAAGAATTTTTATTATATGAGAATTACACGAAGTCGAATTTTTAAGTAATTATAAGCTTCTAAAACGATTTATTTGGAATATGAGATTTGAATGCTAGTGGGATTCAGTGGTAAGTAACAAAAAAGAAATCGATGTTTTACTCTAAAGAATGATCATCTTAGATCTTTAAAAAAAAGGGAGAAGTTGACTGAAACTGTTAGTCGGAAACATTCATTGATTCAAAAAGTGTTCATAAACTACAAATCAAATCAAATTTTAGCGTCCAAGCCAAGATCCGACCACCCGTCTGCAGTGTCACCTCGAGAGTTTTACTTTGTAATACGTTCAATATATATAAAAATAAATCCAAGTCTATAAGCTTCACAAATATCTAAAAGTGTTGCTGAGATATTCTAAAAAAATGTGACTTTCACCACAATTTGAAGAGAACTGAAAAGGATGACTATATATCGTGACAGAGTTGCACTCAAGAAGCTATTCATCTCTCGAGCGAACAGAGCTAAGAGAATGACTTTTGCCAAAAAAACACCTACAAAGACACATAATTAATGGAAAAATGTAATACATTCAATTGAAAGTTATTTTTGTATTTTTGGCATCAAAAATATACTTGCTAAAATTCCGGCACAGATGTTAAGAAAGATAATCGTTTTTCGATTATCAAACATGGAAGAGGAGGAATAATGGTTTGGGGGCGCATAGGAAGTCTTTGGGTTGGTAATTTGAAATTTATTGGACCAACAATGTTCAAAATCGATTACTTGATCTTATTGAAGTAAAATATCAGGGCATGACGAGAAACCTGTAGTAAATGATGATTTTTACTTTCAGCATGACAAAGAGACCAAGCAAATGGCTTACATTGTGAAGTCATGGCTGTTCTACCAAGTCCAAACCAATTCCGTAAGCCATCCCCGTCCCCAGACCTAAGCACAGTACAGCATTTGTGGGATTTACTCGAGTGGATAATCAAGAAGCCCATAAAAACATATAAAAAATGCTCAAATCTGTCACACAGTAGAAGAATGGAACAAAATAACCACAGAAGAGACAACTAAGTTAATTGAATCACTCCCAAAAATATGCTGAGTGGCCGTGGTAGCCTAGTGGTCAAGGTATTGGATTNGTTTTAAAATGACGTATATATACGTAGATGCATTTAACACACTGGTTGATCAAGACGTATGTATAAGTTCGAAGTACTTAGCACACAGGTTGAAGACGAATATATAAGCCGGTAAAAGTTTTGGTTTTAATGCATAATCTATTTTAATACATCTTTATAAATGGGACTAAATAGCTTGATTTTAATACTAATCTTTTTCAAAAAGGTTTTTATTATTACGATTGATTTTCATTTTCATCCAATTTAAGATCCTTTATTTATATTAATACCAAAACAAATAAATTTACAATAAGTAATTCATACGACAGCATAAACACTAAAAAATGCTAAGCATTCTTTCATCAACGTCATATTTTTTTAGTGATCTTTAACATTATTTTAAAATGTCCCATAATCCCTTCTACCTTAAGGTATCCAACTACTTTTGGAACTATGATTTTGCAAAAGCGTAAAAATGGATAATATTTATGATATTTAGTGTCACTTAGATTAGAATACACGTATAAAATTTTTTTATAAGGACATTATGACAAAAAAAATTATTTAAATACAATATTTTGGCAAAAAAATAACTTAGAATAACCTTTTTTCCAAATCTCCTTTTGTAAAAAATGTTTCTATTGTATTAATATTTTGCCTGTATTCAGCTTAGACCTCTGTAAAGAGGCTCAAATAGAATTTTTGAAACGCATAACTCAGAAGTCGGTTTATCCATGTTTTACGAAAACAGAATGGAGGAATTTTAAGAAAATACGCCGATAATTATTTCAAATGGTTGTAACTCTGAAAATAATGTGAATTTTTCAAAAATCATAGTTGAGCCTCTGTACAGAGTTCTGAGCTATATAGAGGCAAAATATTAATACAATAGAAGCATTTTTTACAAAAGGAGAACATTTGGAAAAAAGGTTATTCTAATTTAATTCTTTGCCAAAATATTGTATTTAAATAATTTTTTTTGTCATAATGTCCTTAAAACAATTTCTTGCATGTATTTTAACCTAAGTGACACTCTAAATATCATGAAAATTATCCATTTATGCGCTTTTTTAAAATCATGGTTCCGAACTTGGTCGGCTACCTTAAAACTGCAGGGCAGTAATTTTAGCTTGTAGCTCTATAACCTTTAAATATAGTTTAAAGTGATTTTTTTTTACTCGTTTTGATAACTTGAAAACACTTTATATTTTAAATTTTATAAGCATTATTTTGCATATAAAGAATATTGATGAGAGATCATTTAATTCACTCATTTTAGATACCCACATGCAGCAATTTTTACAACTGCGTGAGGGATACACAATTTAGGATCTATAACCTTCTTAAATAAAAAAAAATGGGGAACGGGGGAATTTTTAACAGCTTCAAAAAGAAAAAAAAACTAATTAAGTGTATTAAACGGGAAATTCTAGAAAAAGGTAATATGATCATAATTCTTACATAGTGTTACGTCATCAGTGCACTGTAGCGCCATCTGTAATTAAATTTTTTAAAGTAGTTATAGTCGAGAGCTGTACTTTCAACATAAGCGGGTGCACGAATAAAATAGGCTTAACGTTGCGAAAGTTAGATTTTTTATCTTACCAGTTTACAGTCCACAATCAGTTACGACAAAATACATAGAACTGCAAAGAAGTAACAAAAAATAGATGATTTTAAAAGCAAGCTATAATATAACATTAAAAAAGGTCAAATTTTTAAAAATTTAACATATATCATAATTAGAATTCAGAAACGGGAAAACTCTCAAGCCATTGAATTTGGTCTAGTATATGTAAAGTTTAAAAGAGGAGAAATTCTGAATTGTACTTAATAAACAACTGTTTCAACAAGCCCGATGTCGTAATAAAATAAATTGATGAATAAAATCTATCTTATCCAGTAGTCTAGACAAATCGATTTTGATATTTATATAATCTATGGAAAATAAGTACATTATTGACATGAAGCCGAGTATAGAAACTCATCAGAATGTATTTAAATATAGTTCCTGAAGTATAAATTTAATGTCTATTTGAATAGGATTGTATTCTTGGGGAAGGAAAATATTAAAATCTATATTCTGAATTATTTCAAATATAATGTATTGTATCTTAAAATTGAAATCTCTTTTGTAGCGGAATATTTTTAAGCTCCTAAAGAGAAAAAATGATTTATGAATATTCTTCAATCATTAATAATAAATATGCTTGATCATCAAAGTTAATTTTATCATAAAACTGAAAGGGATCACATGTGTAATTCCCCCTTCCCCTTCGTCAGAAAAACAACATACACGTATCAAAGTCGATTTATATTATCACTAATCAACGCATTGTTTGATAGAATTCCACGCCTTGTTAGCTCAAGATAAGCAGAAGAAAATTTAGGACTTGCAGTCATGTCAAGAAAATTTAGGATATGCATTAATTTATTTCATATTTAGTGCGCCTTAAATCTTATTTTTACAAATCAGTTCCGGTTTTTAACATCAAATACCTGTAAAGGTTTCAAATTATCCTCATTAGCAAAAAATATATAATATAAAAGTTCAAAAAAGTGTTCTACTATACATATATTCTGCATTTTACTAAACTTGATTGTTGTAGGGAAAAAAGGATTGCATAGACTAAAAGGCATCTCTTATTTATTGACAGGTCTGCTTTAATGTTTGAAATAACAACCAGTCGGAGATTAGCATCTGAGTATCGATTGGTCATGAGCGTTGAACTGACCAATATATTATTCAAATTTCTATTATGTAAAATTTTGTGTATATACTTTCTTTATACAGGGTGGTCCCAAATTCAAGGTGCAAACTTTAAGGGCAGGTACAGGACATTGTAGCTATAATGTATTGCATAGGAATGTATGGGGGCAAGTGACACGGTAAGTCACAAACATGAAAAATAAGAGACGAAAGGGAAGACAAAGTATGTATTGAAAGCGTCGTGACATGTGTATATTTTCAATAACTGTTCAAAATTGCGTTCACCAGTAGTGATATATGCTTTCAAGCGTTGGTGGAGTGATTGGCGTACATGTTCAAAGATGCCAGGTATTCCCCACACATGTGCATCGGCTTCGGATATTCTAGCAACGAGATCCTCATCTGAGCCAAATGGAGTCACATAAACAAGATTCTTCAGATGTCCCCATAAAAAGTAATCGAGGCTCGATAAAGTGGGAGATCAGGGTGGCCGAGGGCCTGGTACACCACGCCCAATCCTTCGCACCCCACATGTGGCATTCAGCTAAGTGTTAACATCGCTGTAAAATTCTGTAATCCAGCTTTCGTCGATCAGGAAACTGCATGATACATTCGTAGGGTATCTCTTTCGTTACCATTTTCACTTCCGTACATGTAATGCATGTCTGCTTTTTCAACATAAGTAAAGTCTCCCATCGTTGACGTCAGCACAATTGCAAATAAGGCTTTCCCCTACCGAGATGCATCATGTTGAACGGTGGTTAGACATCTGCTGCTCCTTAGCCGCAACACAACCAACTGATAACTCCATTTCTCTTTACTTTTATAAGCCCTGTTTGCGCCGCATCAAGTCACTTGCCCCAATACATTCCTATAGAATAAATGATTAATACAATTGTGACATAGCCATCTGTCGATAGCTATGACGTGGGGGTTCCGCGTAAGTTAGAGGTGTGGGATTATCGGAAGGATGAGACATTCTATAACTCTTAATACAACTTTTATTAAGAATTTAACTTAAATTACTTATATAACGAACAAACTTATATTAAGTGAGAATAAACCAAAGTACGGCCGTTTAACTAATTAGATCCACCTAAATCTCAATTCAATATTATACTTGCGTTCAGAATATAATCCTCCTACCTTGGTTGAAGACTCAACGATTCTGATACTTTCAGGTAGACTGATGTACTCGTGCCAATAGTTGCTCCTTTTATATATATAGCGAGGGTGGGCGTCTCCGTGATTCTTGAGTAGGCCGTCAAAACACAATTCTAACTGTTCCACTTTAAGCTTTCTCTAAGATTGCCATTATTTCTCACTAAACTTTCTATCCTTTTAAAGGTTATCTTATTTGCATTGTTGCTTCGTTTTTCCTCTTGGAATTGGGTTGGAAAAGTTTTGCCATTAATCGTGGCCGTCAAAGAACGTAGGAGTTATGTTAGAAGAAGAACGCGAGAGATGTCACACAACGAATTAATGAATAATACATTGTCTGTATTTACCATTACAGTTTGTACCGAGAATTCAGGACCACTCTGTATTTAAAATAAACAAATATTCTGTTGTTTAACTATTTGAAAACTCTCTTTTCAACTGATATTTGCAAATGTGTCATGTTAACAAGATTTATTAAATGTTCTTTAACGTCGCATTTCAAAACTACACTACAAATCTTAGCGAAAGATCTTGAGATTTTGAGCCACGGTCAAGTGACAAGGACGATAACTGAGATTGATCACTCTCTTTAAACTTTTACACCACGCCTGCCAGAGGACTTAAAGTCCCTACATACTTAAGGTGCATCAGTCCCTCGACACAAAGGATTGTGACAATGGTGCATAAATGGGAGTTATTGAAAAAGTTGAAGACAAATGTGTCACGTGTCTAAAGCACAACTCTTGATTCGATGGATTTAAGGTGGAGGGATTTAGAGCCACGGAATTTTATTTGACAATCTTTAGATCAAAAGACATGCGCTGTCATTTTTGACAACTAAACTAAACAGGAACTCCCACTCTGACATTTATTAAACGTTTTTAAAACTGTCAACGGGAGACAGGATCATTCCTAAGGAGGAATACCTTTTTTTCTGTTGAGAGATTTTATTGCAATATTTATGGAATGATGTTTTCCAGCTTTTACTGCAACTGAATCGTCATCGGCAGTTGAAACTGTATCTAACGCATGCGCTGTTTGCGGGTATACCACTAATCATAATTTAGAAGTTAAGAGCCTTGGATTCTCTTTGGTTGGAGATGCTCTATTGGTGCTAGTCTGTGCTGCTATCCACTCTTCGATTTTTGTGTCACTTTTAAGAAGAACTTATGGGTGACCTTGGATGCTGTTTTAGGGGCAAGGTTATTTCAACTGCCCATCTTTGGAGCTTGAGAGTTGCTCTTAGTGATGCTTTTGGCAACAGAAGTATAAAAAGGAATTCCAATTCGGAGTGCGTATCAAGCACTTTTATTTAAGTCTCTCACGATAGTTTTGATGTTAAGAATTTTAAAGCGTTCTTTAAATGAACTTCAAATTTGTCCAATGCGTTGTGAAGTAAATCGCTTTGTATCTGTGTGTGTGTAATGCATCTTTGTTTAAAAAAATTTCAACACAGATTCTTGAAGTTGAATTTAAGAAAAAGAAAATGACGATTTCGAATCATTGAGAAAATAGGGGCACATTCTATATAATACCTTAATTCTAATTATATTACAAATTGTAACTATTTCACTCACGTAGAATTCTATTTTGACGACAATCACGTGACTATAGAACATTTAATCTGCATTGTTAATAAACTTCTAAAAGAGCATTTCGTAATAATAGATTTTATATTTTGAATAATTCAGATAGAATTAGTTATACATTTAGTATGCATTTAGTTATACATTTAGTTATACATTTCTAATATTTCTAAAAACCAGTGCGACTTTAAGAAATTAACTACATAAATCATTTTTTAAAATAGAGTTACAACCCTATAAATGTATTAGATCTCGTTAAATGACTGAATAACAAATCAAGTAGTATGCTTAGTTTTCTGAAAAATTTTGAAACAATTTTAAATGAGATTTTTAAAATGTATTTCTAATTGCATATTTATTAAAATAATAAAGTAATAAATCACATACATCAGTTGAAATTGTTATAATATCTGTAAAAAGAACTGGCATGTCCTTCAATATGTAAAATAACCGAGTGCAGTGGTTAAAATTTATCCAAAATATTAAGGTATCCGAACACGTTTAAAATGACCAAATTCGGTCAAACTGATATATTTTTATTTTTATTTTTTTATTAATTAGAGCTATTTTTTGGCTTTACGAAACATACTTTGTTTTGTTTTACGCTACCTAGAGGCCAAGTTACAATCAATTTTATAAAGTTAGAAAAACCAGAAAAATGGGCATTTAAATTGTTCTAAATCTATCATCGCGAGTCTGATAACTCAAAATGTTACGAATGTATTTCTATAAAACTTTTTGAACCTGATATTTATGTTATTTTCTAGAGAACTTACGTTTTATATTTGAAATTCACTAAGGAATCATTAAACTTCAACATGTTTATTTTTATTTTCCTTGATATAAATAATAATTTCAAAATAAGGAGGATAGAGTTGTAACAAAAAATTAAAAATATTCGCCTGTTTCTAATTTATTTGAAAGACCAGTGGATGAGTGGTAGTGTTTCATGCTTCCATGCCATAGGTCCAGCACCCAAGGGCACGTATGCTGAGATGGGCACAGTAGGCCTTGTTTGTTACACCACTGAGTTGAGTTAAGTTTCTATTTTATTTAAAAAACAATGAAAATTGGGGGGGGGATCAGATGATTTTAATATAAATAAGAGATTAAATGCAAGTTAAATAAAAAATAAATAAATATGCATTTGTGAATTTGCGTCACCACATATTTTAACAAATCAATACCATATAAATGCCTTTAAAAATAAGCAGACTTGCTTTAATTTATAGGCAATATCATTTTTATTCTTTAATGCAAGAATTTACTTACATTACTATCTGCTGAAAAATGTACACTATGAAAGGTTCCTTCTAATTTTAAGCATAAAATATCAATTTGATTAACTGAATTTAATTTGATTAAGCTACTATTCAAGTTTTAATATAAAATTAAGTTCTGTATGTCCATTCAAATCATTTTTATTTTCAATTCAAACATTTTGCTGAGTTTTCAGTACTTTTTATATTTAACTTAGGTAAATTTTTTTATCTTGTTTAAAAATAGAAGCTTTTACACACAAATCATTATTCATAGTTCCTGTTTCCAGTTTTTCCGTAATTACATTGTTAAAAATAACTAAAAAGCTGCATAAATATAAGGATAAAATTAAACAGAAAAGCCCGAAATTGAGCAAGAATTATATTTGATGTTAACCAATGATTATGCATATGCGAAGTTTTTGTTGAGGACGAAATAAGATGATATGAGGTACTATTGTGAATTCAGCAAGTAATAAGATGTGAAAGCGCATTCGAGATTCTAGTTATTTTTGCAGACAGGAAAAAAGCGACCCTCCCTTCCCCCTTCGGTAAAGACCTTAAAGAGCATTCCGGAAAAGTGACTTGTGTATGTCAGACATCTAGCTGTTTGCGTGCTATTGAAATGTGTGCAACATAGAGCCTGTTTCCAATGGAGTGAAGAACTTTTCAACTGGACACACAACAAATGGAGCTCTGTGATGCTTGCATTCTAGTAGGACATATTCACATTATCTACTAGTTAATTTATGCAGCTTATTTCCAATTATTAAACTAACATTTGAGTAAATCATTTATTTCTATTTATTTCAAGCATAATTTTTATTTGTAATAGCTCTCTAATTAAATATCTTAATTCCATTCTACCTGGTGATGTAGCGTGGGGGAATTCAGAGGGGGCCATGGACCCGGGCGGCAAGCACCGCGACATTTAAACCAAAAAAATATTTCTAACTCCAAATCGTGTTCGCGCAAGGAAACTGACGGGAACGAGTGAAAGCTTTAATACACGCAGAAGCAGGAAGTTTATCAATCGCTATACAATCGCATTCGTTTTTATGTTACTTGGGCTTCTGGTAACCGGTACTCTGTGAAGTTTTTATGTTTAAAATTTTTTTCAAACATAGGGACTAAATATCCATCCGTGTGCTCACAAAATATGTGCTTTACAGACCGCATTAGTATCAAAATGAGAGGAATTCGTGGATGACGCTTTAATATATGCTAAAAGTTTATGTGACTAGCTTGAAATTTCTCTTGAACCCCCAAGACGAATCAAGATTAAGCATATATTTGGCGACGGGAGTAAAGTTGTTCAGTTATCGTACGAAGATGACTTGAGGCGAACAATGTTTTCTTCAATAAACAGAGTAACTGCTGAAATTCGAGAAAGATTCCAACAGTTGCAGAATCTAGCGCAGAAATATGCTTTTTTAAGGCCTGAAGTGATATTGCGCATGGACGAACTTAACTTATATCAAGCTCCGCAAGACATTAATAAAGAAGAATTCAAAATTGAGCGAGTACGTCTACAAGCTTTCGTACACGCAATAGACCCAGGCTGTAAAAAAAAAGATGTCATTAAATCGGGCTCTCTGGGTTTATTAAAATATATTATTGAGTCCAATCTTGAAGATAGATTACCAAAAATTGCCATAATGTTGAGAATTTTTTTTAAACATCTGCCATTAAGTAATGCCATTTGCGAGAGAAGCTTCTCTAAGCTAAAATTAAAAAAATTATCTCAGATCGACTATGTCGACGTTAAGGCTAACAAATTTAGCTATTCGGGCAATTAAACATGGTATACATATTGATATTGATAATTGCATAAAAAATTTTCTATGAAAAAACACGAAAAGAGCATTTTTAATCAATAAAAAAATTTTAAGCTGCTTTTCTTCTTACTTTTACTAATTTTCTTGGTTAATAATTAAAATAGGGAGGCGGCAAATTTCCGGTTGGCCCCAGGCGGCGAAAGCCTACGTTACGCCACTGAGAGATTCTACCTTTCATTTCACATACTACTTAACCATTATAATTAACTTTTGGATAACAGTGTAGGTACCAGTAAATTACCATTAATACATTTAAGTATTCCTTAAAGTTTTGTGTGCTATGTTTTTAAGAAGGGAATTAGGTAATAAGATGTACACTTCTATACAATTTACATGGTGCTCCTTACTTACTAAGCCAATTTATTCAATAATTATTTTTATAAAAATATTTATAAACTAGTCTTGTTTCTTTAGTTTTAAACTTGCTAATTCTTCTGTTTGTTAAAGCACAAAGTTTTAAAAAATAACAAGTTAAAATCGTTATGTATATATATATGAAATAATTATGTGATAACCATATCTTTTAGGCTTGAAATTTTGAGACGTTTCAAAAATTAAAAATAATTATGTTAGTTAATTCGTCCAAATAGTCCATTACGCATCATGTTTAGGTTTCCTAAAAACAATTAGAATAGGTATAATTTTGTTTGTTTGCGAAGAAATGTACTTTGTTAAGGGGTTACGATGGCCACAACCAGAGGATCGACTTCCTGTTATGGAACTAGAGGGCAAATTAACCTTTGTCCTCCCTTTGATCATACCGACAGAGAAGTGACCGGGGTGGTTCCTACTCCAGTTATCGGCATTTAAATGACACCGAACGAGGTTGGACAAGGACCAATGGCTGAATGGTAATCCCGGCTACGTGCAAACAGAAATGATTGTGGCTCACGTGTCTCTTTCGAAGACGTGACTTATTCCACCTTTAAAGAGACATGAAAAGGAGAAACCCATAGACTCCAAGAGACACTCCTAGACTTCCCAGATTGATTATCAAACTAACTCTCTCAGATTTGGTTGTAAGCTCTAGAACATATGTTGATCTCTTAAGGTTTCAGGTAACGAGCATTACAAGCATTTTACGCAGCCTTCACGTCAATAATCGGGCCTGGTTTCATGTTTGATATTTTCATTCTCGTTTTTTTTTCTTTAAAGAAACATTATACACTCATTACCATACAAATTTATTCACCAAGAAAAAGTTATCGAAATGAAACGAAATTTTACATATGTAAGTACTACTTTGATATATGTAAGTCCATAAAATCAAAGAAAAAGGATCATTTATTGCAGAAAAAAAGTACAAATGAACGGACTCTGTTGGACTCTCTCTAGCTCGAATGCACGATGCGATACGAGTGGGCCTTGAGGCATACTCCTTATCATTACACCAGTTGTGGGAGCGGTGTTTCGCTATAAAGTGAATGCAGGACTCATGTGTTCACTACGGCGACCCCAAACACGAACACGATTGTCACCATTGCTCAAATTGAATCTAGATTCATCACTGAAGATGACCTGTGTGTCGGTGGGTGGGTGTCATTGGCAGCACAAGTAATGTGCGCCACAATACCATATGTCCTTCAGCCAGGTACCTTGCAATGGTTCGGGAAGACACAGGGGCCTGTAGTGAATGTTCTACCTGTGTCCAGACAGCGGTCAATGAGGTAGTTGGAACTACGCGTGCGTGTCCTATGATGTGACGGTGGCTGGTCTGTAGAGGCGTCCTGAGCCTGGTCACCGTGTAAATGACACCTCTTCTGTCCATTGGTCTCTTCAAAGTCAAATCCAAACGGTCTGCCTGATGAACAACTCACCAAGCTGACCACCCATCTCCCTCATACTGATGATTCTTCCCCTTTCTAACTCTGACAGCTACCTATATTGTCTTCGTTGGTGGTCAAGGCATGTTTACCTTAGTGTTTCCCTTACAAAATATTAAGTACACTCAAACAAGCTCTGATTACCTATTTTACACTCCAAGGAGAACGAAGTTCAACGCCATCTTGTGGTATTGCGCAATACGCAATCCCGATGCATTTCTCATCATTTGCATATCAGCCCGCCATGTATCTTCATGCCAAGTCTCGTTACGATCCCACAATTATTTCTTGGTGCACAAATTTTTATGGCAATGAGTGTAATAAAATTTGTTAAAAGTGAATCTCTCAGCACAGATGATAATAAAATAAAAACTATATTTCTAGATTTTTAAGGGGAACTAATTTTCTAAGAAGAATAGTAGATGAAAAGAATATCAACAAAAATGTGTGTATTCATGAAAACTAAAACACTTCTTTAAAATTATCTGAAGTAATTTAGAAGTTTAATATTTCTAGTATAGAATGTTTCACACAATCAATACCTCCGCTACCTATGAAATACTATTAATCATTACAAATATTATTATTTTGCTATTAGTTAAAAATGGTAAAACAAAACATGTTTGTGATGTATCTTCTTAAAGGAAAAAGAAAAGTGTCAACAACTCTGTTTACTGATCTTTAAAACGAATCAATACCAGATTATAAATTTTGAAGTATAAAAGCTTTTGTGCATTGAATTCTAAATTTGAACTAAAACCCTATTAGTGCAGAGATAAGATTTATTTTTAAAACAAGTTTAGAATTAATATTGTTACTCGAGGGAAAGCAGACAAGAAAATGAAACTGTTAGTAATGGATTTCTATTACGTTTAAGAATATCCAATTATACTTTATCTATTGTATTACAACAGAAGTAGGGAATATCTTCCTAAATTCTGGAGCACGTATCCATAAACACGGTTAGTGAATACGGATTCGTTAAAATCAACTTCAAGGGAGAAGATGTGGAATTAAGTATGTGCTTGGATTCCATCTTTGCCATTGTTTTCCCTCGTACGACGCCAATATTCCAGGCAGGAAACTTGCAAAAAGCACATGGAGGGTCTCTGTATCGATCTGGTAAAGATCTATGATATCACTTCAGCAAGAGATAAGTACGGTTTATCTAGGAAAGAAGAAAGAAATAGTGTGATTAGTTTCCTTTACAAAAATATATTATGCTGGTGTGCTTACCATTTTGAATAACATGTGATATTTTTCTTGGAGCATCACAAATAATGCAAGGGTTTAATCATCTAAAACTGCGTAGTAAAAGTAATTGAAAATAATGAACATTTAATAAAAACTGTCTCTAATAAATTCCTGAAAATGTTATCAAAGTAATATTTTATTTATTTATCTGTTTGAATATTAAGAGAAGAAACAAAAACGTAGTTTAAAGGTGTGGATAATATATATGCATTTATCGAAAGTCTTTTTTACTTAAATCTATTTATTACAATCATAGGAATCACAGCTGATACCCAATATGTAATTATCTCAAAAGTGAATGTTTATGTTTAATTTTTCATTAAGTTAAATATAAAGCAATTAAAAAGCAACAAAAATGTTTGGTGAAATTTTTTGTCAGTTGATTAGAATTTTATAATCAATAAATTCAATTTATGTAGAGTAATCTGCTGTTAACTCGAGAATTACTAGTGGTAGCAAGAGTTTTATTTCAATTTCTTCTTTAAAATGTTAAACTAGGGTTTAAAACTGGAACTATTATTTAAGAAATAACTGACATTTACTATGCATAAAAAAATCAAGTAAATATAACACATGGGAGAAAATTATATACGTTTTTCTTAAAGACGCTCTGAAACACTTACTGCAATTTATTTTGACCAAATCTCCAAAAAGCGACCTTGAAATAAGGCATATGGCAAATAGTTTCACCATTGACAAATTAATTAATAATTATTCATGAAATTTTTTATTACTAAAAAAAGTGTTGGAAACATTAATAAAATAAAGTTATTTCGTTATTAAACAAAATTCTCACATTTCCAAAAAGTGAAAAAAAAATCAAACTTAGTAAAAATGTAAATGTTAGGTACAAGAAGTTGAAAACACTGCACACCAAATTTAACTAAAATAACAATAAATGAATATTTATACACTATAATTGTTATAAAAACTTGTGCTCCAAGAAAGGTTTGTCAGAACAAAACGAAATTTTATATACATAAGTAAAATGTTGATGTAAGTAAATGAGTACTAATTCAAAGCAAAATGATAATTTAATGTAGAAAAAATTGCAAATGAATGAAGGTTATAGTACCCTATTGAGCCACCTCTAGCATGAATGTACGGTCAGTAAATGATACGGTCGGCCATTAAGGCATAGGAGTCCCATGTGATGTCCTGAGGCGTCTTGTTCCCCAGTTGCAGTAAAGGCACCTCTAATTCGACCAAACTCGTAGGCTGTCCAACTTGCAGTCCCAAACTATCCCAGATAAGCTCGATTGGTTATGAATTCGGGGATAAAACAGGGCAGGGAGGTTGGAAATAAGACGGAGAAAGTCCTGTGAAACCTGTATGTGGCCAAGCATAGTCCTGTTGAAAAATGGCTCCAGAAAGCCCTGCTATGAGAGACAACAGATGTGGCTAAAGAATATCATAAACGTATCTTTGGGATTTCTTTGTTCTATGGATCAATAATAGGGATGACCGTATGTCGTATGTGGTCGTACCTCTTACCATCACACCAGTTGCGGAAGTTGTGTTCCTCTTTACAGGGAAGGCAGAATTAAGACGTTCATCACGGGGCCTCCACACGAGTACACGATTGTCATCAAGCCCAAGTTGAATTTGGATCCGCTGCTGGAGACGTTTGCTTACCATTTGTTTGCTGTCCAATCCTTTTGAGCGAGATATTACTCTAAAGAGGGCGATGGTGAGTGCATGTCTGTGGCAGTACACGTAATGGGTGCCGCGATAGCAACTCTCCTCCAGCAGGTTCCTTGCGATGCTATTGGCTGACACAATGGCCCGTAGGTAAATTGCTGCCTGTATATGGATGGTGGACAATGAGACAGTGTGACAACGACAGCTCTGCGTGCGTGTCGTATGATGTGACGGTATTCTCGACTATTGATATGTATAGGGTGACCTGATCCTGATCACCGTGTAAAAGACCTCTCTCTTATTCACTGGTTCCCAAACCTCCTCACAGTGGCTTAGGTGGCGAGCTACCCTCTGAGATAACCACCCTGTTTCCATCATCCCTATGATTGATTCTTCTCCTCTAAAACTCTAACAGCTGCTCATAGTGGGGGTGCAATGGCCTCTTCAGTTAAAAAGCGTCTCTTTGCAACAGATTAATGAAGGCAAATAAGCTTTGCTTACTTGTTTTATAATCCAACGAGAACGAATTTCAAAGCCCTCTGGTGGCATTATGCAATCTTGCTATGTTTCTAATCATATACCTGTTTGCTTAAAAAGTACCTTCATGTTTAATTTCAAAACAATCCCATACAACACCCAACAAACAACTTCTTAGTGCGCAAATTTTGTGACAATGAATGTATTTATTAATATTAATGGCATATAATAAAATAATTAAAATGTAATTTAATTTCGAGGCTAACTTTATCTTAAGATAGTGTTTCGCTTAACCGGGCACTTAATGTACCTAAATTTATTAATTAAATGGGATTTATGTTGTAATTTATTAAAATTATGTTAAAATAATCAAATTTAGCACATTTAATAATGAATACATTTTAAGTTTATAATTTGATATTGATAATAGTTTTTATACAGAATGCTTGGAAAGTTATTCATAAAAAGGAAGAATTTAACTGTTTGGTCTGCAGCATGTGCAATCGTATTAGTTTAAATTTCCTTTTAATATGATATTGTAAATGTGAATGTATGAGAAATTTTAAATGATTATTTCTAAAGAGGTATTCAATTCTCTTTCAAAATTTACAATGTATAGAAGTACTCAGTGGATAATTGATATAATAAAGAAACTATTTTATTATTTGACAAAATATATTGTTGGAATAATGATGAATTTCTGTATTATGTAAATATTGAAAACTGATTACAATCGTTTAATTTTTAATTTTTGTTTCATAAAATATTTGTCTATAGTATTTTCCTTTCTGTATAAATTTTTACATTAAAAAGGTTACTATGTTTGAAACAGTTCAAAAATTTCAATTTAAATGAATCGTAAAGATTGTTTTCTCAAAGTAAAATCAAATGGATATTTGTACATTTGTTTTGTCTATTGTGCTATTTAAAATGGTAATATACTATATCAATATCGTGATCAACATCCGTTGCAACCTCCAATGTTTTTCTATCTCATCCTCTGGGATCAAACTTAGTTAGGAAGTTTCCCTATCTTTTTGTAATTTATTTTGTAGGTACTGATAATACACATACTGATAATAACATGGCAGGAAAAATTGAAGATATTATTTCAATTAAAATTTTTATTTATGGCAAAGCAAAAAGCGAGCACTGCCGATATTTTTATTTATAGAAATATTATGGTTAATTATTTACAAAGAAACAGTGATCTAGTTGCAGATGTGCTTCATTTTATTTTCGTTATGTAGCTATCGTGCTATCATTACTATTGCTATTGATACTTATGTATCTTTTTTTGTTTATTTCAAACATGTTTGTAGAATTTTTGTAAAGTAAATAATTTTATCTATATTTTCAAAACACCACGATAAAACAAACACAAATGCTATAATAATTAGGGATTGGTTTTTCCCCCAATGAAATGCTCTGTTTCTTCAACCATTCAAAATCAAAAGTAAAGCATGGTTGAAAGCAGAATGTTCATTTTTTACTATATTGAAAGCAATTGTGTGTTTCAATTTGAAGAGCATGTCTGGAAAATATTATAATTGTTAGTAAATGTCCATTTCTGCCTGATATATAATAAAAAGTACAAAATAATACTTTAGAAGAAAGAAAATTATTATATGTATCAAATTGCTGGTTTAATTCCATATACACTTTCTACTGTCCAGAAAACTTTGAAAAAATATTCTGAAACAAATTCTATTGCAGATAGGAACAACATAGGCGTGCGAACAACTTTACGTGAAGGTAGGATACTGCACTGGCTACTTAAGCAATTATTACTCAGTCCCACCTATTGCGTAAATTCTGGGGTATCACTGTACATATATAACTATTTCATTCTCACAGACAGTAAAAATATCATTATAATAACCAGTTTATTCTGATACTTTTCATAAACATCACTTTTCACTTAATCGTTGTATTGCCTTGCAACTTTCTTATTAATAACCTTATGGTGTAATAAATCCCGTTGACGCGAAGAATTTTTAGAAACTTTTGATCTTACTGTGGGCGTACAAAATCCTTCAACAATAAACGGGAGGTCTTAATCATGAGAATACGCAGGTGCCTTTGATGAAGTTGGAAACTCTTAGCACATTGTTAACCAAAATATTTACTCACAATTCCGACAACCATGTAGATTATGAAGGTGTTAAGAGTTGTTTCTTAAACTAAATATAAACATGTCTTGCCGGTGAAACCTTGCATCCAAAAGTATGCTAAATTCCTTTATATTTAGTTTTTATTTCTTTATATTTACTTTTACCTTCTTTAAATGATGATTTCTATCAAATATATTGTAATTATTTCTATGTTTATTGTACCTAAATTTCATTTGTTGTTTTGTTAATATAATTATAATTATTCTTACGTATTTTTAATAACGTAAACAATCTTATAAAAAATTCTTGATTAAGCTCAAATTTTACAAAATGTTTAGTATCTTTTACTATAGTAAAGCGTTAAAAGGCATAATACAAGCTCTATCTAAATATAACTCATTGATATGAAATTTAATGCAGTCGGGTAATACAACAATACATGGATATATGATTGTCTGTAAGTACAATTTTTAAGACAAATTGAAGTATTTTTGTTCTTCGCATATATATTCAATAAGCAAATTCAGTCGAAGGAAAAAAAATGCATCAAATATAAAAATTCATCGTTTGAGCTTTTTCTTTATATGTTTGTTTTGCTTCATAAGAACAAAATTTAGATTAACATCATTCCAAGCTTATGGGGTCTCAGGGGGACTAAATTTCTTTAGAAGGCTGAAAATATAAACAATTTTCAAACAGGTATACTTATTTCAAATTTAAATTAAGTAATTCTAATCTTTTACGTAATTTTTTACGTAATTCTAATTCTATGTACGTACGTAATTTTTTAAGTAATTCTAATCTTTCCATTCCTTTATAAATAATATGCAAAATAGTTGAATTATTTAATTTAAATTTAAAAGAATTATACCTGTTTGAAAATTGTTTATATTTTCAGCCCTCTAAAGAAATTTAACACCCCTGAGACCTCTTATAAGAAATTAGATGCATCTCCTTCATTATTGAATGTAACTTTGTTATTTAATACAATTCTAGCAGCATTATTTAAGACGAGTTTCGAAAATAGCAGCAAGAAGTTAGAAGTTTCATTAAATAAAATCTTAACAAATAAAAAATATAATGAATCCTTACGGCCAGCTATTAACTTGTAATACACATGTAAATTAATAAAATTTTTATTTATGTTGTGAAAAACAGAGGGCAACAGTCGTAAAACACTGAGACATCAATAAGAGCTTATATAAAATTTAATGACAACACCAATAACTTATTTAGAAATCATACCGATGTTACAATGCGTTTCATCCCCAAATTTATACTCTGCCACCTAAAAGGGATAGGTTGTCATCTATAGATGGTTAAATTACGGGGGCTGACAATTTCATTATCTTTTCTACACATGTTTTTATTAATATAATAATATGAATAAATACTTCACAACAATAACCCCTTTTAAGACTTCGCAGACGTTTGCGCTAAAAAAAAAATACTGTTCTTGAAGGTGAAGTCTTTACTATGTTCCAGATGCTTGCTCGTTCCTAGCAATTTCTTCAAAAACTTTATCCTGGACTCTTGGACTTTTTTCTGGAATGATTCTCAAGTAGAGCAAACAGTCAAATCGTTTATTAGAAACGCCGATTTGCTTCTTCTTCTTCTGATTTCAAGGAACTTTTCTTTTTTTTCTCCCACCAATCTTGGCTCTTTCTCTGTTTATCTTCATAGGTTCTTGATTTCCACCTAATTGTTTATGTGGTTCTCCTGGGGACGTCGATAACTATGCTTTTCATCCATTACTCCGACATTGCAAAACTTCATCTGAAAATATCTAGGCAAGAAGCAATTATTTCCTGGTTACATTCTATTTGTAACAACTGTATCATTCATAATGTTAGTTTCCTGCTTCCTTATTTCACAATTTATCTCCAATAGACTAATGGAGTAATGTAATTTTATCACCACACCTCTGCTCTTTTTAGAGATGGATTTTTTTTAAAAAAAATAACGATAATGTTGTATTTTCTTGTACATGTTTATGTTTTGTACTATTTCCTGTCTATCGGACGATCGGTTTGTAGTTTTAAACTCTCTGGGTGAGTTTGGCCCTTTTGAGTAAATAAATAAAGTACAATTACTTGAAAATAAAGTAAATACTTCTCTTATTTTCTTTAGTTATTTACAATACTTAAAAAATTTATGTTTCGTTATTTTCAATACTTATTCACTTATAATTCTAAATTAAAGAGCGTTTGAAACAAAATGTAGAAAATATTATAGCTAAGGAATGCATAGTTTTAAGATGCGTCCAAAATGGGTAGCAAGAGACGTCACTTGATGTTGCCACCATTGAAATGGCTCTCACATTTGGGCACTTGCCTTTTGTGCAAAGGTTAAGTTTCTAATACGAAGCCCACATTAGAAAAAATCGAATACAATTTTACATGTATATTCTACTTTAACTTACCCTAAATATCAAAAAGATTTTTCATTTGTATGCTTTTTCAAAATCACGGTTCTAAACGTAGCTAGTCACTTTAAGGAGTTAGGTTTTTTCTGAAATAAAAAGCTTGAGATTATCATTTTTCTTTGCTTACTTGCTATACGTACTAAAAAATCATTTATATATTCTTTAATGAACACTTTTTTTATTATTATAAACTAGCTGGTATACCCGTTCTTCCTCACGGGGGAATTGAAAAATTAAACATACAGAGACTGAAGGATAAAGGAGTTTTTAATGAGTTAATTTTACGGAAATTGTAAATTAAACAAAAAAAAAAGCTTTTTACATATCTCAGCTAAATAAATAACCATGTTTTCTTAATTTTAAGTCTGTAGATATAACTGCTGATAAAAAGATTTTTTTTTAAAAATTTATAACGCCCGTAACTCTGTTGTGGGTCGATTTTTGAAAACACCTTCCTTCTGCTTAGCAAAAATAACACATCGTTACAAATTTTGTGTAATAAACTCTTAAAATAGTGTAAATAATTTGTATCTGGATGTGTAATACATTAATATTAAATCTCTATATACAATATTGAATTATTTGAACAATTTCTCTATATACAATATTAAATTTAATGAACAATCTCTCTATATACAACATTAAATTTACTGAACAATCTTTCTATATACAATGTTAAATTTAACGAACTATATCTCTATATACAATAGCCTGTTCAAAACAGGTCTAAAAAACATTAGGGTGAAACGAATCTGCAAGCAGGGGGGGGGAGGGAAGTGTGACCTTTGACAATGTCAATGGGGTGAGGACTGGGTTGGATGAAACGAAGCCACCACAAGCAAGGGGTGAGAGGGATGCATAGCCTTTGACTCTATCTATTGAAATAAATGATCCCTATTTGAAACGGATAATTGTTCCCCATTTCATTGGTTTTAATTTTATTTTCGCGGAACCCTAATTTTTTTTCTATAATAAAAGTAGCCTAAGTTATTCCTTATAACATCAGGTATCTGCCAGTGAAAGTTTCGTCAAAATTGGACCAGTCGTTTCAGAGATTAGCCGGAACAAACAGATAGACAGACAGACAGACAGACAAAAATTTTAAAAATTGATTTTTTCATATAAATATCTTATATACTTTTAAATGTATTTAGTAAAAAGCTGTTAATTTCAAATTACAAACAGACACTTCATTTTTATTTATATGTATAGATAATCCGTAAAAATGTACCTTTTTATTTTCTCTCCTCATATTTTTTTTTACCTTCTTTCAATGAACTTAACTTTCTTTTATAAGTTTTCAATAGTTTGACTCCATTCAGTTGAAAGAAACTAATCAATCGATACAGAAGAACCTTTTTGAGTAGATCCAACGCAAAAAGTCACGATCCCAGCATTTAAATGTCAAAGGCATGTTGTCGTACAGATGCTTCCATTGTGTATTTACGCGACAAAAGGGAAGTTTATTATCAGAAAAACAGTTTTGGGCACAAAACTAAAATCATAGATATCTATTTTGTGAAATTTAAGATTACTTTGAGTTTAGAAAAGTAAGGAAATATTTGGTTGGTAAATATTGTTTAAAATGTCTGAATAACGGTTACAAAAGTATATTCCGATATAAAAAATATGTTTGGCATGAACATTTATGCTGTATTTTATCTGCGCACAAGCATTATATGTGATGGCTTATTCATTGCCTTAAAATATTGTTACTGTTGTTTAAACCCAATGTGTAGAATGTTAATAAAATGCATGAAATTGTTTAATTTGACTAAAGAGTACCTTTACTAGAGTTACCTTTCATTTGTAGAATTCTGTGCAAAATATTAATTCGAAATAAACTAAAATTTCATTAAATTTGGAAAGCATAAGAAAATTAATAGACAAATGCGAAGAATGACATATTTTAAATAAAAATTTTAAGGCAATCTCAAATAATAGTATCGATTCTTACTTATGGTGTTTACAATATCAATAAGATATTAAATGGTTGAGAGCAATACATTAAAAATAGATTGCGTCATATTTATCTCTAAATCCGTAATACGAGAAAAAATGTTTTAAACTAAGATAAGACTTGTGGAAAATGTACAAATGTTTCTTTATTGATTTGCATATTTGTTTGTATATTTTAAACACTATAATTCGAGAACAAAAATTTAAAAAATATATTAAGAAGCATCATCAATGGAATTGCTGTTGAAAAACTTCTCGGTTAGATTGGGTTTCATTCTCTTTTAAGAATAAAAGAAATTGCTCTGCAAGAATGATTTTTAGCAAAATTAAAATATTCAGGCATAGTTTTATTAAAAAAAAATTAAAAAAAAAAAGTATGAGCTCTTTAGGCATGATATATTTAAAAAGAGATAAATATGGAAAATGTATTTGGTATATCTTAAGAAATGTTCTTACGTTTACAGCAATAGTATTATAGTTAATCTAATTTACATTAAAAAGTAAATTAATCAAACAGTTAAAAAGTATAATTTAATACTCAAATAATGCATGAATAGGAAAAGAAACATGGGAAATAGTTTTCTTCAGTAAAGGGCCCCCACTCTTATGGTAAAACACATATAAAAAAACTTATCTTTTAATGTTTCGCTTGCGCTTTTCTAAGGACAAGACAAATAGAGTTCTTACTCGTGAAAAATGATTTTTTATAAAAATATCCACAAATCTCGTAAATATCATGTTGGATTGTAATAACCAAATCCTTCAAAAATATGTAAGAGCACATGATTCTTTTTTAAAAGGTATTTTTTGTGATTGGTAGTGTTATTGATGATTGTATTCTTATCGTTGCACACATGATATTTCATTCAAAAAATAAAGTATAATCTTAAACAGAAATCTGTGAAACAGAGAAAAATACCACTAAAAATTATTAAAGATAAAAATAAAGAAGGAAATTTCAGATAATGCTATTAATTAAAAACTTTTTACTATATATTTATGCTAAAAAGGATTTTATGTGAAAATTTTGAAGCATATATAATTCATATTAATATCCCTAAGTTTTTTCATATAAATTACGATATTAAATTTAGATTCAGAAAAGTGGCAAAGGATTATACAGTTATATGATTATTAGCGTAATTACAGTCGTATCAATGACACGGGGCTCCCTAGCTACAGGTCCCTTATATTCATAACTACAGTCCCACTAACAGGGCTCTCAAATCTGAAAAAGGGACCCGAGGGAATTTTGATACTAGGTCTCAGAACTAGCTACGCCGGTGTATAGGAAACCAAAATCCTCAAGCTATTTAAGCTCTAATTAAATTTATTTTAGTAATTTTGATTTTATTTTTAGCAGATTTACAAAAAAATCCGTGTAGTCACAAAAAGGAAATTATTTTAGAATTTAAACCATAAATTAACTAACATATAATGAATAGCATTTGATGTGCGCTGAATTATATTACTTAGCTATTTTATAACAAAATGTAAATTGTAACAAACTAATGGAAGGATATTTTATTTGTATAAGATTATATATATATAACAAATACTTCTAAAAAAATTCCCTCATATTTCAAAATTTATATTTCACTTTAATTGCTGTGTTGTATCTAGCAACATAATTAGCATCTCTTTCCAACGCGACTGTAACTGACATCTTGGTTCGCGCATGCGTGTGGAGCCGTTCCTCTTAGATTTTAAAATGTATTTTTGCATCTTAATTGCTATGTTGTAGGTGGCGGCACAATAGCCATCTTTTGTCTACACAACGATAATTGACATCTGGTTCGCGCATGCTTGAAGAACTGCTTAATCTTGTGATTTATATATATTTTATCTTATATATGGGAAAATAAGATCCGTGAAACACGCGATACATTATCAGACTTTATTAAATGTAGACTTAAGTTAATTTTATGTTCTGTGTTTTGTGTAGTGTGACGTGTAATAAAAATATGAAAATGGAAGTGTAAGCCTTTCTATTCAAGAATTTTGGATTGGTGGAGTTTACAGATCTTTTGCTTTTTCGAATCTCAAGAACAGTCTATAAATAAGGAAATAAAAGATAAGAAAAAGTTGGGTTTCTTTTAACTTAAAATATATGTATATATATATATATATATATAATTCAATCACAACACAGGAATCAATAAAAAAATCGAAACTAAATGAATCCTATAACATAAAAATCCCATTTCAGAATATCAATGGCGAATATAGAAGACAAAATTCTAACATTTTCAAACAAAATTAAAAAAATTTATAAAATAAAAATTTATAAAATATCCAAGTGCAACCTCGGACTTAGGACCGATAAGTGGGGTTAAACTAGTTTGATGGCGCCAACCTTCCCCCTATTGCAACTTGGTAAATTAATCGTAAAATATCCAATTCTCAAAAATTTAAAAATTAAAAAGTTAAAAATTAAATAGTTAAAATTAAACCATTAAACTTGAAAAATTAAACTATTCGCCATCGCATTCTGAAAGGTATTATATTAAAATATTAAAATTCTAAAACAATTAATTGCATAATATAAGTAAACCCTCGAACACCAAAGATGACGCACTCATCCTTAGGTAGAAAAATGTCTAAAATCCGAAAGTTCAAATTAAAAACCAATTATTTTCACAAATGAATAGCGAAAATCATTAAAAACTCACCAAAAAGCATTCTATCAATAATTCAATTCACAAATTTTGAACGATTTTTCTCTCATATTTAATACAACAATTACCTCTCCTATATTTTGCTCACAACACCCACTAATGCCATGTCAATCCAAATGATTCATAATCTCACACCAGAGTTCAATCATTTGGTATTAGATGCAAATCAGATTGCATGCAAAAAAGTTGCTTGATTGGTGATAAACGTTTGATTGGTCATAAATAATTTTAAAGTGTAGTCGTGTAAATATTGGTCTATGTGTATACTATAATGTATTCTGTGTGTGGAATGCACAAATTCTTCACAGCTGGACCACTAACAATATATATATATATATAAGAATTTGGAATTTCTTTTTTTGATAAATGCAAAACTTATTTGACTGTTTGTGACACATCACTTATAAAGTTTAAAAATTGTAAAATTGATAAAATTATGTATATGTACAGGGCATTTCCAGTTTAATATTTTCTTTCAAATCTAAAACAAGTTAATTTCTGTAAAATTAATTGGTATAAATTTGACTGTAGAATTGTCAAAAAATTACACTTTTATTAATGTTTACAATTTATATCGCAGATGGATAAAAATGGTATAAATGAAAGCGAATAGAAAGGAAACAAATTATGATAATCATTTTGTCATTTTATTTTAATTAACGTTGTTAAATAACTTTAAAAGCGTAATCAATAAATTTTCATAATTTAGGTCATTTACTTGATTTCTCACTTTTAAAACTAAAAAATGAATATTAAATTTTGTAAATTTAAACTTTTTGGGTTAAGTTTCTCCATATTTTTCTTGAGTGTTTATAATTTTTCACAGTAAAACGTTTTCTATTTATTTTATTTCAGAGATGTTTATTTTGATCGTTAGAAATTTTCCCCCTACTTTAAAAATGTAAAATAATTTTTAAAAAAATGTTAGTAGTTTTATACTTTTAGTTTAATTAATACAGTTTTAGAAAAATTGGGATTTGTCACTCAAAAAGATTTAAATACGTTAAGCGTTTAATTTCAACGATATAGAGTTACGATTATATCCCGTTATGCGGGTAATTAATAGCTACTTATTTATGTGAAGTCATGAAAGGTCAGGGCCATTGCAAATTTAAAAACTTGAAAGATGGAATTAACGTTAATTATAATATATAAACGTAATAAAACGTAACTTCATACAATCTGTTTGAAAAAATGAATATTTATGTATATGGTTTTATGGTAAGTTAAAATCAAATTTTTTTTATTCGTATAACATTGTTCTTTTTTGGGGGGGGGAGGGGATTTTCTTTAATGTTATATATATATAAGTGAATATTTTATAAAATATTTTTATCTGAGCAGTAATAAAATGTGCTGAAAACTTCCAAAAGTAATGTAAAATTTAAAGAACGATTAAAGGAATTGTGTAGGGTTTTATCGGTGATTTCCTATAAAAAATATCTTTATTTATTTATTTATTTTTTATAATTTTGAAAAAATATTGTCCTGCAAATGAAAATTGAAGACCATTTGATTTTTATTTTTCATCTGGAGAAATTAAAAAGGCAAAATAATATTTTTTAAAAGTATGAATTGGGGTTCGTCTCAAATAAATCTTAAAGAAGAGGGGAAAAAAGCATCTCAAATATTTTCTCCCTAGATAAGGGAATGAATGCTATTGCTTCTTATTGTTGCGAGAAATCCTCTTATAAACGCATTGAAAGGAATGATAGGACGCTGCGAAGGGGATTTTCTTGACAGATAACGTCTAAACAATGAGTTGCTAAGGTAACCAATCAGAGCCACGCCATTTCTTTCTATCTTTTTCGGATTAAAAAACGATATAACATTTTTTTTCTGGCCATCAAATCCTGCTAAAGACCTCATTATATAGTTCCGATTCCTTACCGAATGAGATTTTAATGACGAAGGGGGAAAAAACTATAATCACGAATGTAATGCGAGAGAAAATTATTTTCAGAGAATTTTTTAATATCTTTGCTATTATTTCTAGTATTGTAGCATTTCCCAGTGTTCGAGAACAAGAAAGGATAGTTATTTGTATTATGGGTATAAATATCGAACTTCTATACCGATAAAAATCAAACTTTATATGTGCAAGAATTTATGCTTAAAAAATATGTTAATGCTAGTACAAATTATCAGTCAAACTATTATTTGTGTTTGTAATATACTTTAATAATGAAACACATGTTGTATCAATAATGATTTAATTATTAAGTATAGATACAAAATTTAAAAACATAGTTCCAAAAAATATTCCCATCTGCACGCAACATTCATATTTGTTTCTTCTTTTAAATTATGCTTATATCTACAGAACTGTAAATACATAATCCACACTTTTTTTTTAGCCAAAACAAAAAAAATGCATAAACCGCTAGTCTACATACACACATGTACTAATTTACATATATGTAAATTTACTATATTGCATAAGAAATACGAAAAGATTTGCTATAATATGTATATATGCACACATAGAGCATGCAAATTTAACATATAAAAGTATATTAAATTAGCTTCCTTGAATGTTAATTATTACTAATGCGTTCTGATACGTATTTCGAATGTAAAAACAAAGTTTCAATTAATTATTTCCAGCAAATGAAATAATTTATTGAATAATATTATATATTAATACAATTGAATAAATTAAAACATAATAATAAAGTACAAATAGCATTAAGTTTCATATGCATAACTTATACAAAGTTCTGTAATATTTTTAAACATACTAATATTGTGAGAATTGAAGAAATACACTACGTAAACAAAAATGCTACACACCAAGTAGGAAACATCCGAATGGTAGGAATTTTCATGTACATATACTTCATTATAGGACATGAAAATATTAACCTTTGGTGGCCAAGTTGTTGGAGCACCAGAGTATTGCAACGAAAGATTCCGATGAATTGCAAAATAAAAAACATTCCAATGCTACAGCATAACTTCCATACGAAGTAGGTGCTGTTGAACTATATGCATGTACTTATGTCTCGCAGAAAGATTCGCGAACAGTTTGAGTTGTTATATTATTGTTGATTTGGGTTGAAATAATATTGTTATTCGAAGATATTGAGAGAAGGGGGTGAACTATAGCTGTACAGAGTGTCAGCAAAGAAGTGATAGCCGGGAGTGACAGCTGAACGCGAAGACGAGAGATCATACGATCAGGGTCCTCTAGGGCGTCCTTATCAACGATCCAACGTATAAGCGGGACATCAGTGACTACAATGACCACCAGCAGGTAAGCCATCGAACTCGAGTTGAGTCAAGCGGCCATGAAGGAGATTGCGTTGAATACTTCTCACACCACTAAGCGCACTGGCACACCAGTAGCAGCTTTGACATTGGTCCTGGATGAGTTCTACTTGAAATCTCACGGACAGGAGAAGAATTGTTTTCAGCGATGAGTCCAGCTATGAAATATGCATCGATGATTAAAAAAGACAAGTCGAGATGTTCGGGTTAGCACAGAGATGGGGCCACTGTAGCCGAATGGTCAAGGTATCGGATCGTGACTGGCTTTATCACGAGTTCGAGCCCAGTATCACTAAAGACCCGCCGTGTTGGGGAGCGATGCACGTTAAATCTAACGAGAGCTTAAACGTCCTCCCGTTGCTGTGGTGTGATAGTTAGGAGAGGGGGGTGCCAGCTCATGTGTCGTCCACGTCACTTGACCATGGTTCAGAATTACGTAGTCCATAGCCAAAAGCCCTCGTGTGGCTGAACAGTGCCACTTTAATATTCACTCACTCACTAGAGGGGGGATAGTCACCTGATTGTCGTAATCCACATAACTCAACAACCACGAGTTAAGGCTACACGATACCCTTTTTCAAAAATTTTTTTTGGAGACAGTTACAGTAAAAATAA
>BMAV01011738.1:0-17157 GCA_019973955.1 Trichonephila inaurata madagascariensis | reverse complement strand
TCGGGGCCTTGGGTAGGGAAGCCCGGTGCAAGATCACGAAATGTCTTATTTTTCCATGTTCCTCTAAAAGGCACCAACCAGACACTGCTATCTCTCCCATCACCCTTTTTGTTAAACAATAGTACACATACCAAATCGCCACTTTTCTGTTATTTTTGGGCCCCTATTTCCACGTCCATAACATGCTGTGTTAAAAGCGTGTGTATGTTTGACATATAAGGGAAAATATATTTTTCCCCTCTTCCATCTATCGTAACCTGTTTAAAACTCCAATTATCACGAATAAATATAATTATGATTTCCTTAAAGCTGGAAACAAAAAATTTTTAAAAAAGGTGGTCCGAAAAGATGAGACCGTCATCTTGCCCATTTTTCAAAAATAATTAAACTGTGTTTTCCATTGTATTAAATACGATAACTTTCGTGTTTTGTCCTCAAAACCTTGGACTTTTATCCCCTTGGGGCAAAGAGGCGCATCGGACGGGGAGGTTATTCAAAATGGGGCGACTAAAAAAAAACATTTTCCACCCGCTTAACTATTTGGCCCTTTTCCCCTTGCAAACTATCGGAAAAAAAATAGGTGGATTGAAACTTTTTATTTCTGAAGCCCAGTTGATAATCCTTTAAAAAATTTTTAAAGAATGTGATAGCGATTTTAATCCTTTGGTTTTAGTAACATGTTTTGCTGTTAAAATCACGGGTTTTTGGGGATGAAAGAATAACTTCCTCAGACCCGGGAGGTAGAAACCCAACTTATTGTAATGTTTTCCCGCTCTGGGATAAACTTTTTTTTCTATAAAAAAATATAAAAAAAATTGAAAAATTTATCAAAATTTAAATTTACAAAGGGGGTAAAAATTTTGAGTTTTTCACTGCAATGTTCTTATTCTCGATGAAATAGTGCCTAACGCCTATGGAAGAAAGTCTTATCCCTAGGATACGTCGGGTTTATCCCGGTAATTACCCGTCGGGGGAGTTCTGGCTCCAAAATTCCCCGTTCCCGCAATTTCTACCATTTCAAATTCCGCCTTACTTCGCGGATCCAGTATCCTTTTTGTTGATCGGGACCGACCGTTCCCGGATCTCCCCCGTTTGGAGACCGCCGTCTTGCGGGGTTTTATACTTTTTTCGCTGAAAGGTTCCCCTTTTAAAAACCAGGCTTCCTCCTGATGCTGATTCTGATCGGGAAACTGGGTCTTGTCAACCCTCCATTCCCCTTGGGACCCCGCTGGGGTGGTGGTCTTTTGGAAGGTGGGCGAGAAATGAAGCAGGAACCAATGGGGTTGAAAAAATTTCCGGGGCTGGTTTGGAGGGTTGCTTTGGTAAAGAGCGTTGTACTTTTTGCACCCCGACTGGTGGAAGAAAAAAAAAATTTTAAAATATTTAAGTTTGGGTAACAAATTGAAATTAAGAATAAAATAGAAATTTAAGGAAGCAATTAGAAGTTAAGAAAATTAACCGTCTTAGTTCCAAAATTTTGGGTTGCTGCCCTAATCATCAGTGGCTTTAAGATCAGGAAGAATTTGAATAAACTTGGGAAACTGTTTAAAGAGATTAGAATAATTTTTTAGAGGTCTATTAAGTTTTGGAATTTACTTGATTAGAAATTTCTTTATCCAGTAATCTGGGGTTGACTTTGCCTTTTCCTTTTTTTCACATTTAGTGCTGGGAAATTTTTTTTAGGGTTGCCTTTTATGCTCAGCAAGGAAACACCTTTGGAAACGTTACATTTTCATGAATTTCATTGTTTTTTTCGAAAACCGGGGTTCCTTTTTTGGCTGAGGGGAATTTGGGGCTTTGGTGTAACAGGCAGAATGCCCGTACCCGGGAAAAACAGAAGGGGTTTTCTGCCCTTCTTGATTTTTTCCTTCCCTTTGTGGGTGTTTTTCTCCCGCACTTTAAAGGCAACTGGTTTTAAGTGGCGTTCGCAGCGGTATGATAAAAGTTGTTACATCGAAAGCATTGAGTTATACCTCTAATGAGGTATCCCTCAACTCTTATCTGCATGTACCCCTAAGCGGGTGAGGTCAAAAATTGGAAAAATTAAACTGTTTCTTGGGAGGTGATTTGGGAAAAAATGGCAATGGATTTTGGTTCCCTTGAAATGATTTGGGTTTACAACTCTGACAGTGAAAACAAGTTCTCTAAATCAGATTGAATATCTGATGGTTTAGTACATCGGGGGAGACCTTTATACCACTTTGATTGGCTTAATTCCTTTCGGGGAATGACATAGTATTCAAAATCGTTGTTTTCTCTAAAAAGTGAGTTAGGTTTCTTTTCTCATCAAAGTCGTTAGTAAAAATTCTTATGTATTCACCTGAGTTCTTGCTAGAATTTCCCGGAAATTTATCTGAATTAGTTTAAGTTGATCACGGTAATTTTTAGTAATTTGAGCATGATAGGGTGGGGGCGTAGGTTTGAAATATTTTCATTATCTTTTCATTATCATCGTTAACCGCTTGTTCTACATCTTGCTCTAATCTATCAAAGTTATTTTGCGTTAAGACTGGTTCTGGGGTTTTAATGGGAGAGTTAGGTCGTACAGTTTTTTTGGAAAGACAAAGTCATCCTGACTATCTTTGTGTTTTTGAGCTTTTGCTTATTTTTAAATTTACTTTTTAATTTCCTCAGAATGAGGGTTTTCCCCAGCGGTTAAGAGAACCTGCCAGGGCAGAAAAATGATCGGGGCAGTCGGGGACAGTAAAGGGGCAATAGTTGAAGCCTCTCTTACCAAAGTTTCCCTGGTTTTTCTGCTTCTTCAGCGACCTTCCTTCCTTCAGTGTGGGCTCCAGTTTTATGCTTCAAAATAAGACTTTCAAATTTCTTGATATTCTTATCAACAGTTCGAATTTTCATGACGTTCTTCACCCCGGCATTCCTTTGACGAAATCGTGGAATTAGGGAGATCCAGAACGGAAGATTCACTTGAGTATCCGGAATTTCGAATTCAAATCCATATCTGAATCCGAGTCGCTCATCATCCAACTTTTGGGAGGCAACCCTTGACAAAATAGCCCTGAAAAGGGCTGCAAAGGACTTTACGTCCTCCCCTGACTTAATCGGAAAAAACTGGGAGCTCAGGACACGTGCGTCTGAACTGGTCGAAGTCAGCGATCCTTCCAAAAGGCTTCCCTCCTGACCTCCTCGCTCCCTTATATCCCCTTCTCTAAACATCCCCGCCCAATCATCCTCGTGATCTCTTGTTCTTCCGCGCCCTTGTCGGTCTCTGCCCCTTGATCTCTTTGTTCTTCCTGCCGCCCCTGTCGGTCTCAGCCCATCTGTTTCTTGTTCATTGGGCGCCGATGGCGCGGGCACATTGTGTTTTCGGACGCTCTTCGTAATCAAATCGTAGAAACAAAAAGCACAATGTTACTGCATCTATTTTTGACGGTCGGACAGCATGGGAAAAGGGTCCAAAAACTTTGACCACCCAGTTACGGAATTCCTGTCCCAGCAATTAGGGGAAAAGTCTGGATTTTTCCCAACGTCTGTCGGAAGGGGGCTGCTAGCAATTTGGGAGGAAGAGACCGGCTTCGTCACAATATTGTGATGAACTCTCGTCACTGAATATATGTTTGTTTAAAAAATAGATTAAAAGATGTCAAGAAGTAGCTATATGAAAAAGGAGGGAAAAGCAAGTTAAGCGGAAAACTTTGGGATGATAAAACGAGTAAAAAGCGAATTTAAGGATTGGGGTTAGTCCTAGTGTTAGCTACATCCAGAACAAATAAATTTGCAGTGCAATTTATTTGGAACAATTTTAAATAAAATTTCGGAAACGAACTATTTAGTCGAAATCCCCAGTAGACGAGAAACTTCTCAAATCTATCATATAAATTTGCTAAAACCATAATACAAAAGGCCAGAACACGTTAACGTAATTATTAATGATGAAACGCAAAACTCTCTCGCTGACCAGGAATTAGATACCCCGTACTTAGAAAACAATTCCCTCTTTTATGATTTCGAGGACGTAATCCAGGCTAGCGAGTTGAACAGATACCTTCATGACAAACAAATTGATCGACTGCGCGAATTATTAAATAGATACTCTAAATGCTTTTCACAAACACATATATATATATAATCCCAGTTTAACTAATCTAGTTGAACATGAAATCCAGTTAGTTAGCGATCAACCAGTTAGGACGAAGCCCTATCAAATGTCGCACCGACAAAACGAAATTTTAAAAAACGAAATTAACCGAATGTTAAAATTAGGAATAATTGAGGTAGGAGAATCGGATTACTTGTCCCCCTATGATTTTAGTTGAGGTAGCTGGGCAAGGACCTCGTCCATATATTGATTACAGGAAATTAAACGGGATCATTAGAACGGAATATTTTCCCCTTCCGAATTTCAAAGAACGCGTAGAAAAAGTACCGGTGGCTAAATTTATTACTGTTTTGGATTTGTCTAAGGCAGTGATCCGCAATCCCCGGTCCATGGATCAAATGGTGCCTGGCCACCTAAAGAAAATTAAACTATTACCATTTTATTTAAAGTGGTGCATTTCTCTCGGATTTGCGCAACTTTCCACAGAAATCACTCTATATTCCACGTTATAAATAACTTATATTCATTTTTGGTGTAACTATATTTTATTCTGAAGGCATATTTAAATGTAACTAAATTAAAATTGTTAAATCAAAACAATCTAAAATATAAACAATCCACGTGTCCTACCCTCAGCGGGCCGCGGTAAAATTATCAAACATTGACCGGTCCGCAGCGATAAAAAGGTTGCGGCGCACTGGTCTAAGGGATACTGGCAAATCTCATTGAGTAAAACTGCACAGCGATACGCAGCCTTCTGTACTAGCTTTGGTACATACAGACTCCTAAGGAAGAGTTTCGGATTAAAGATTGCTCAATATTTCTTTAGTAAACTCATGGCTGAATTACTTAACGGACTAGAGGATTTCGTTGTCCCGTATCTAGACGATATCGCAATTTTCTCAGACACTTCTGAGTCGCACCTTAAACGTGGAAACGGTTTTGCAGAGAATAAAGAAAGCTAAGTTAACTATAAAACCTTCAAAGTGTAAGTTTGCGCAAGAAAATATCAAATTTTTGGGTCACATTGTGTGTCAGGGTTTTTACACCCCTTCCGAGGTCAAAGTTCAGGCTCTGTTCTGGAGTTCCCCACCCCTAGTACGAAAACTAAAATATGGTCTTAGGTCTAGCGAGTTATTACCAAAAATATATAAATCTGTTCTCGGTAATCACTGCTCCGTTGACGGACGCGTTGAAGGGAAGAGCAAAAATGAGAGAAATTAATTGGATTAACGAGTGTGAAAACGCATTTCGAGAATTAAAGGGGAAACTAATTGATAAGCCCGTCTTGTACGCGCAAAATTTTGAACGAGAATTCATTGTTCTTAAACGCAGGTATGGGAGCAGTTCTAACTCAATTAAATGAACAAGGTGAAAAGCATATCCAATCCTTTACCTCAGTGCTCCGCAACCCCCGGTCCGCGAACCGGTACCGGGCCACGGATCAAATGGTACCGAGCCACCCGTTTCATTCCAACTGAATTTAAATTCCTAGTTCTATACACCAATTAAAAAAAAAAAAAATCTGTGTTCCATTAAATTTTTTAAAAAAGGCCCCCGAAGGTAGTGACATAAATCTTTTAATGTTTTAAAACGTAAAAAAAAAAAAAAAAAGAAAGAAAGAAAAGAAAAACACAGCAACTATTTTCTCTTTCAGTTAGCAGAGCATTACTTTCTCTCGCTAGCTGCCCCTGGGTCAAAGCATTCTGTAATGACTTCTCTCAGATCTGGGCTAACTATTTATTTTTAACATGAAAATTAGCAAGAAATAATAATAAGCCAAGTACATTCTATTACAGTTCAATATTACTTTTGAGTCTCTTTGGCACTCTCTTCCCGTTCCTGGATTTACCAGCCAGGAACCGCTGTAGCCTTCGCGGGCTCGTTCCTAAATATCCAGTTCAGTCTCTTCCGTATTCTCTCGATCTTTCAAGCCAGGAGACCGCTGTATGCCCGGGCTCACCATCATCTTCTATCGCTCTCAAGGGACGTCGAACCGCTCCTTCCAAGATCCAGTCTCCAGTCTCCCTTGTTCCGGACTCTCTCGCCCGTTTTATAGCATTTTCTTTTCCTAACTTCATCCACCGCTCCTTTTCTTTGTCGGCCTCGAAGTCAAAATCCTGCTGCCGCCTTCCGGTCTCCGGCACACTCTATGTGATGTCGCACACCCTCTGCCGCGCCAAGCATTGTCTCGCTCCCCGCCAGTCCGAAAGACGCCACGGCTGGGTGTACAGCTGTATGTTCTCCGACGAGACGGCGCCTCCGAGTTCTAGGAAAATGGGCACACAATGACTATAGCGCCCCTTTTGACCGCCACGGTCAGTGGGCAAGGGAATTGAAACTCGACCACCCAGCTACGAAATTCCTTCCCCAGCCATAAAGGAACTTCCTCGGAATTGTCGCGGCTTCTGTCGGCACGGGATCTGTTGAAAAAATAAGGGGAAGGAGATATGCTTCGTCTGGCTGCCTCCCCCTTCAGTGTCATTTCATAGGACACTGAGTTCCTTCCATCACGCTACTAGCTTGTAACTCTACGAGCGGTCTGATGCAGTGAGAGACAATCCTCAGGCAGAAACACTTAAATTTAAATACAAGATTACTAAAAATAACACTTAGCAATTCTCACTTGAGGTTTTACCGACTGCCATCCATTTTGCATACCAGAGGCTCAAAGATTTGATAACAAACACTTTAATCATTTTTACATACAGCACAGACATACATTCACACACACAGAAAAGATAATTTACAAAAAGAAACTGAAAAGATATCACTCTAATCTACTTAATCATCTGGCATTCCCATGAAGTTTTCCTGGTTTATGCCGAATTTCAAAGATGAACGGTTGTAGACTTAAGCCCATCTTTGCAATCTGGGATTCTACTGCCCCATTTTGTTTGATATTTTAGAGGGTTTATCGATCAGTTTTATAATAAACTTCTGACCATCTAGGTAGTGTTTTTGAGCCTCTTTAAATGAAGATATTATGCTTATGCTCCTTTCTACCGTGCTATAATTTCTTTCAGCCCTTGAAAATTTTTTTACTCAGGTATAGAATAGGGTGTTCCTCACCGTTTTATTTTCTGCGACAAAACTACTCCAGCCCCTATATCACTTGCGTCCCGTCTGCAAAATAAAATCTTTCGAGGAAATCGGGGCGACAAAATAGGTTTTCAGAGACAAGTTTATCCTTCAATTCTGCGAGAACGCCTTCTCGCATCTTTCATCCCACAGAATGCTTTCTTTCTTAATTTTTTCCCTTGAGGCGTCGGTCAAGGGTAGGCGCTATCGCTATAGTTCGGGATGTAATGAGCGTAGTACAATACGATTCCTAAAAGATCTCACTTGTGTCTTGAAGAAAGTAGTGGGGAGAAAATCTTTACAGCCTTTATCTTCCCATATACCCAGGGACCTACTCCCAGAACCTACGGTATGACCGAGGAATAACACCTCCTCCTGCGAATCTGCATTTCGAAGGTTTACTTTTAAACCAGCCACTTTTAGTCTCTCCCTAGCACAAGGTCAATATACATCACATGGTCTTTCAATTTTGGGAAAAGATGAAAACATAACATCGATGTAAGGGAGAGAACAAACGACTCTAATCCTTCCATTTGTACAATAAAATTTCTCAGAGCTCCGGTATGAAAGAATAAGTTCGAAACCAATTTTACCTGTCAATTTCGCGAACGCATTCTCACAACCTTCGTCCCGGGTAAATTTCTCCGTCAATTCTCTTCTCGTAAATCAGAGTTGTGAGGGTTCTTAATTTTCCTCGCTATCACCCATTCAGGAGGACTAAAACCTTTTGTTTACATACGAAACGGTGCGTAACATAAATAATGCTGGGAAGGGATTCGTCTTCCTCCTCTTCCGCGCAAGAGTGCCTTCAAGGCGAGTTTTTAAAATTCCACAGAGCCTTCCCCATGAGTCGCTCCCCGGGTGGCTCGGCGCTGGTTATATTCCAGTGTGATTCAAGGAGCACACCTAGTTTTCGGAATTCGTCCCCTTCTTCATTCCCAGTGTGCCTCTCTGGATTTTTCCTTCCCTTGTTTGACAACATTCGTCTAAACCTAATTCGGCTTTTTTTCCCACAATACATTGAGGTCACTGGGCACTTCCTTTGCTCAAGAACTAAGTCGTTCATTAATTAAGGCTGGGTCCTTCCTTTTTCGACAGGCGCCGAAACCCTATCGTTTGGTTCAACGATAGATTTTCTATCGTTGAAAACTGGATCTGTGAATTTCAATTAGAACAAGCTCCTCGGGATTCAAAACATAACTCTTTTTCCACGCTTCTCGAAGACGCACCTCACCTAACGTTTTGAGTCACGGTCTGCAGTATTTTATTATAAGCACATTCTTTTCTCTTGACTCCAATTAGATCCACGGCTGTGGTTTCCCAGCAAATGGAAGTTACTTCGAGGGCTGTTTGCTTTGACTGCTGCCTTCAGTGAAACTCGCCTCCCTTGGTCTTAGAATTTTACCTTTTCGAGTGGCTTCTATGGCATACGTTAACCAAAAGGGCTTTGACCCAAACATACTCTCCCCAAATAATTGTTCTCATCCATCCAACTACTCGCACACAAATTCATAGGTAGGAGCCTGTTATCTCTCTTTCTTGGCTTACCGACGCTCTACATTTTCTACTAATTCAAATCCAACTTTAAATTCCCCAAGAGTTCTCACTTTCCGAGCCCTCCCACACTAGCCACTGTTTCAACATGTTTTTCATAAGTTTAGGCAAGGGTTTATGTGACCGACTTCATTGCAATAATAACAAATAATGGGTTTTTCCTTTCGAATGGTCTCTCCCTTCCTTTTACCATCACTAATTCCATACCCCTTTATTCCTTTCCTTCCTCAATCTTACACATTTTATTTTTTTCTGTTACTATCCCCATTTCTTCAGACGGTTGAAAAATGTTCGTGTATCTCATAGGGGTCCTGGTCTCCTTTTCAAAATCCCAAGTAGAGAAAAGTCCTCACTCTTTCATTAACTAACGCGTTAATTAACGGCTTACACTTGCTAACCGGTTCCCTAAATTCCCCAGTACGGTTTTCCTTGTCAAATAACAAACATTTGTAGGATTGTTTCTTTATCTCATCTGCGAAATTTCATATTGAACTCTTATTCCTTCAACTTATTTCTGATTTAGCTCTACCAGTCGTTTCTAACTCAATTCTCTCAATTTGCGCTCACTTTTATCAACTCTCAAACTGATTAGTCTTTCCCGTTCTTTTTCCTCCCTTTCCTCCTTCCTTTCATTTTCTTCTAAAACTCCCTCCATCACCGCTTTAATCGTTTCTATATCATTATCCTCATTTTGTAAAATTCTATCCTTAATTTCTACTGTAGATCACCGTTGACTTCCACTAATTCCCTTGCTACACTCCTACACAACAAGTCACCTTTTCTTAATCTTAAAAGGAGAAAGTCATCATGCAATAATAAACAACTAAAGAAACAAAGTACTACAATAGAGTGAAGAGAGAACGCATATACCAAACAACACAATCCTATTAATTTTTGAGAAGCTAAAATACCCCGAAGTAACCGTAATAATACACAATAAACAACTAAACAAAGTGCTACAATAAATGAAAAAATCACATTTTATACCCCAAAACAATGCAATCCTATTGTGGTATTGCCTAAAACAAATAAAGTAACTATGCAAAAATTGACAAATAAATTGCTTTACACTACAACCGACACGCCTCTATCAACTATCATAAATAAAAACACAATTCTATGATTCTGGACCCTGCACAAAATTAAAATAACAGAAAAAAGCACCCTTTCATACTAAAAACAACTCTTTTTAGACTCTTGGCTTAGTACAAAATTCATTAAGCGCGAGCACAAAATTCCTTAGATTTCCAAAAGTACTAAGCTAACAAATAAATAAATCTCTACTCTGCTCCGAGCATAATCTCAAAGAAAAGGACTTGCCACTCTTTTAATGGGGTGCTGCGCCTTCACTTTCTTTTGCCGTTTGAAGCACTTCTAAGTAGAGCCACACCCTTCTTTTCCTTTCGGCGAACTTTTAACTCTACTGGTATAAACAGTCCACACTCTTGACAGGGCAGTTTCTCTCGTATATCGCGCACACACACAAAAGAGTCCTTCTCACTCGATTCGGAAGATAATCCTTTTTCCTATTCAGGCGTAAATTCCAGCATTTATTCCATTTAAATGCAACCCGCTGCCACCAGATATATAAATAGTATAGCTGTAATGACTTCTCTCAGATCTGGGCTAACTATTTATTTTTAACATGAAAATTAGCAAAATAATAAATACAAGGGTACATTCTAATTACAGTTCAATACAGCTGCTTTTTAATTCTTTGGCACTCTCTTCCGTTCCTGGATTTACCAGCCAGGAGACCGCTGTACTTCGCGGGCACCAGTTTTCTAAATCAGTTCAGTGCTCTTCCGTATTCTCTCGATCTTTCAAGCCAGGAAGACCGCTGTACTTCGCGGGCTCACTATCCTCTTCTATCGCTCAAAGGGACGTCCGAACCGCTCCTTCAAGATCCAGTCTCCAGTCTCCCTTGTTCCGGACTCCTCTCGCCCGTTTTATAGCATTTTCTTTTTCCCTCTTCATCCACCACGCTCCTTTGCTGTCAAGCTGCTCCAGTCCCGATACCGCTGCCGCCTTCGGTCTCTCGGCCTCTATTGATGTCGCGCACCCTCTGCCGCGCGCCAAGCATTGTCTCGCTCCGCCAGTCCGAAAGACGCCACGGCTGGGTGTACAGCTGTATGTTCTCGACGAGACAGCGCCTCGAAGTTCTGAAAATGGGCACCATCGCCCGCGCGCGCACGGCCGCCGCCCAGTCAGTGGGCAAAAAGGGCGAAACTCGACCACCCAGCTACGAAATTCCTTCCCAGCCATAAAGGGAACTTCTCGGAACATCGCAGCTTCTGTGGCACGGGGATCTGTTGAAAATAGGGGAAGGAGATGGCATGCTTCGTCACAATTCCCTTCTCTCCACCCCATTCGAGGGAAGGGCAGCTCACATGCTCGGGGATCCGGCCCTCTTATTTCCAGCCTCGGTCCGGTGGAATCAAGATTCCTCGGGAGTCAAAAAGAAGGAGTTTGCTTGAGGCATCACCTTAACCACCTCCCAAATACGGCACACTGAATGCGTGTCAGATGTTGTTTCCACAAAAAGACCTATCTGTGTGAAGCAGGGTTTTCTGCAGTAACAGCCTTGTAAAACAAAGCAACGGAATAAACTGGCCATGAGCAACACACTTCAGGTGTCATTTGTCTGATGCCCCAGATGGAACCGTCTCATTGAAAATAGGCACGAGCTCAGGGGTTCTCGATGATTTAACGTTCTGGTAAGTTAAAATGTTAAAATCACTTTATTTATTTTTTTGGTATAACTGTTTTTATTTTGAAGGCATAATTAAATAGAATTAAATTATTTATATTCTTTTATGTATTAACTACAGTTAAATACGACACTTTGGCACAAATCAAAATAATCTAAAATATAAACAGTAATGTCCCCCTCCTAGCGGGCCGCGTGGAAATTACCAAACGTTGACCGGTCCGCAGCGATAAAAGGTTGCTGAGCACTTTGTTCTATGGCAGTGTTCCGCAACCCCCCGATCCGTGGTCTGAAATATTACCAGTCACACAAGAAACATGAAATTATTTCTTATATTTTATTTACTGTGGCATATTTTCTTAGTTTTGGGCTACTTTTTACTTGAAAATCGCTTAATACTGCTTTATATTCATTTTTTTGGCGGCCAACCCATATTTTATTCAGAGTCACGATTAAATACAATTAAATTAAAGTTATTAAATCGAAAGAACGATCTAATATATAAGCAATCAACATCCACCCCTAAGCGGGCCGCTTGATGCGCAAAATTAACAAACGTTGACCGGTCGCGGCTTGATAAGGTTGCGGGTCACTGCTTTTTACCTGAGTAAGAAATTTTCAGAGGTAAGCGTTGACCCAGCCGACGGAGAAGGAATGTACTTCAAATATTGTGTTCGCAATTAAAGGGTACATTGTTACTTAGATGGAAATTCATTTTTAGGTATGACCGATCACAACCCGTTGGTGTGGTTGAATAGAAACGTTAGTTCTAATCCTAGATTGATGTGATGGGCTTTGCAATTTTAGAATTGTACATCGGTCGGGTAAAAGTCACAAAAATGCAGATTGTCTCAGCAGATCGATAACTGATATTTAGGAATTGTTAACAACGTTCTCTTGCTAATGAGTAATAATTGTTGCTTATAATGTTTTTTTTTAATTAAGGGTTAATAATTGTGTTAATTTTGTTTATTTACTAATACTGTAATCACAAATGGAGAGGCTTGTCAAAAGATAAAGCCATGAAAAGTAAATATATTAATGTGCTTAATTTTGTGTGTTGGGTTTTAAAATAGACATGATTATTTAGTTTACGCAAAGGGTATATTGCGAAAAATATTTTGTGTGTAAGATTGTACACTTTGAATATGATATCAACATGTCGTTAGTATAATTTTTATTAAATATTGTGTCGAGAGAAGAATATTTTATGTGTAAGATGTTACACTAGCCTTTGATGTTAACATGTTGTTAGTATAATCGATAATAGGCATTGTGATAGGAGTGTTTATATTTTTATTTAATGTTATAGAATGTTTTCTTATATTGCTTTTGATCATTTTCGTAATATGGATTTGTGTAAGTTCTCTAGCAAGAACACTCACTCACTAGAAATAAGTAATTCCAAATTTAGTTCAGCTTTTCTTTAATAGTTAAAATTGAAGCTCAGAAATATGGCGGTGCTTAATGAAGGGATGTGTCAGTTGTCATCATTCCAGGTAAACTTTTCTCAACGGAAAAGTTCTATAAGAGAGGGCAAGAGATGTAACATCGTATCTCCCAACGGGGATCGGCGTTTTTTGTGGACAAGACCTTCACACGTGCATCTTGCAGCTGTCGATGAAAGGGCTAAGGAGTGACCGATCTCGCCACCTCTTTTGACCCCCGAAGAATCGGACCAACATACACTTGAGCATCTTACAGCTACAGATAAAAGGTTGAGGCGTGGCTGACCTCGCAACCCTTTTTGTGACCCCCGAGGAATCGAACCCCTCTGACCGGAGAATGAGAGAGAGAGAGATGCTTTGAACTTACTCGGCAGCCGTGGCCAAAAGGATTCCTCCTCTCACAAATTTATTGGACTCTAACAATCTTTAAATAAGTTTAATAACTTCAATGTATAATTATGTAAATAATATTCAATAATTGTGACGTAAATAAATTCAATATTTAAATTAACCAAGGTATAACACTACCGTTATTCTTTCAAACGTTACAACACCAATAAAAACATTCCACCATCTGACTTACACTTGACCCTTGCATTTAAAGTCGCCTTCTCGGGGAGTTATTTCCAAAACAAGGGTCAGTTACAACAAGTATTTCGATGTTATAGGGGACTATATGTGCAAGATGTTAAGTGTATAATAATACGGGGTATTTTTCTGGCAGTGAAGTTTTCGTGTGAAAAAATTAGGAGAAAACTTACATTTTGAACGTCTTTCTTATGATTACAACATAAACACAAAAATATATGCGTGCATATATGTTGTAATTTGCATCAACATTTCCCAAATAGGAGTAGTTAAAATCTTAAAATTAAGTAACTATATCAAGCACAAAAAACAAAATATTTTGCGATACCTCATAGACATAAAAGTTTAACCCTTAACTTCGCAATTTTTTAAACTTTTATGAAAAAATTATATCAGCGGTTTCTCAAGTAATAATAAGAGGCAAAAATATGAAAAAAAAAAAAAACTAAGCAGTTTTACATTGAATTTCAGTCATTTTTTTTGTTCGTTGCAGAAGTGCAACATTGCGCAATATTGCTGTAAATTACAAAACTTATTTTTTATATGAAGATTTTCTTATTCATCATAAAATATTTAAATTTCTTACCTGGTAATTTATTTCGTCAATAAACAAGAGGAAGCATAAAATATAATAGCTTCTTTTTATAGCAAAAACATAGTTCTTGAGTCATCAGAGATTTTTATAATTGTTGTGATTTCTGGAAAAAATGTACTTCCATCTAGTGACAAAATTAGCATGTATTTTGTTGCAGTAATCTTTTTTTTCTCAGATAAGTGATTTGTAGGTAATTGAAACAATATATTTTGACTGTTACTTTAGTACGATGAAGGCGTGGCAGCCCTCCATTACCAAAGTTAGCCACTTTACCTTGAGTATTTCATTCATTTTAAAAATCAAAAAATTAAATTATTAATATTTTTACACTGGCTCATTTTTCTACTGTACCCCAATATACGGCTCTACTGCATTACTGCTTACCAGTGGCACACCCAAGGGAAGGATGCCCAGCTCCGGCGTCCATAGCCCTTGCCTTTTTTCGATTAATTATAATCCTTTGAATACACAGTACGTTAAATTTAATTAAATATTGGTTATCAAGCAATACTAATTATTTATTCAATACATTTTTTTAATGTTCTTTATTCGCGACAGTCAACAAAATCAAAACAATATGATGGGTGGCGTATTGGGGTATAATACTAGAATGGTGCAGTTTCAACCCTGGACCTTGAAAAATTCCTCTATTTGCCACTGCTGTTTAAAAATGGTGGCCGCGTTAGCCGAGTGGTATAGGTATCGGACCATGGCTTGCCTTGTCACGAGTTCGAGCCCAATACCACTAAAGACCGCCGTGTAGGGCAGCGATGCACGTTAAATCTGTTGAGAGCTGAAACGTCCTCCCGTTTGTATGGTGTGGTAGTTAGGAGAGGGGGGTGCCAGCTCATGTGTCGTCCACGTCACTTGACCATGGTTCAAAATTACGTGGTCCGTCGCCAAAAGCCCTCGTGTTGCTGAATAGTGCGACGTTAATAGTCAATCAATCAATCAAGCTGCTTAAAAATGTGTTTTATTTTAATTCCTTTTTTAAAAAAAAAGTATGTGTGCTTATGACCACATGATAGAAGTGATAACTGCAAATTTTGTAATGCTATTTCAGGGTTCGGTGAATAAAAAACAAGGGGATATTAGTATTTTCCTATAAAATTATTTATTCATGTCTTTACTCATAAAGTAATATTTTTGTGCGAAATATTTATGAATTGATTTTATTCTAAGAAGGAAACAATAGGTTTATGGTAGCTGAAATAGATTATAAATACTTTAGATACAAAATTTTATTTAAGAACTCACAGGACTCTTAAACTGCAAACGTTTCAATTTTTTCAAAAAAGTATATATGTTAAAGCTTCAATATTTCTGAGTATTTTGGTAACAAAATTGTGTTGATACTGTAAAAACTTCCGAAGATATTGAGAAATAAGTAGTGAAATTTAAACGAAAAAAAACCCAATCTCTTTCTAATCTTTAACTTCATTTTTCGCAAAACAAAACAATTTTAGCTTCTGCACAGGATTTCTCAGAAACTATCTGCGATATCAATTTGAAATTTTATACACGTGTTCAAAATAATGTTCTTCATAACTTATACAACAATTTTTATTAAAAAATTAATATAATTTTTTTTTATTTGAATTTGAATTCACTTTTCTTAAAATTTTAATTTTTTTTTTTCCTCTAAGTTTCTTAAAAGTAAGTATAACTTCAAAAGTGAACATTTTTATACCAAGTAAAATTAATTTTATAAAAATTTTGATTAATTTTGTACTTCAGAATCCAGCGCGGTGCAAAATACTGATTTCCATATTTTTGAAAAATTGTCCATTCTTTATTTCATTATAACCTTTTAAATGTTTTCTCAAATTTTTGGAAAATTTGAGAAATATTCTAAATAAAAATGATTATCATGTGGTAAAAACTTCAAATTATTGTTTTGTTTTATTGCTAAGCTACATTGTTTTGAAGAAGGATGTTTATTTCGAGTGCACGTATATCTGTTAAGGTTCCTGTGAGCCCTCAAATATTTATAAAAAAAAACTCCGTCAAACTTTGTTCCGCACTTCCTCGTGCTTTTCTTTTGAATCATTTGACATAATTAAATTGAATTTGATTTAAAAAAAAATCAACTAAGTCTTTGATTTGACTTTTGAAAAATTCCCTTTAAAATTCCCAATTAAAATCATAGGTAATTTGTTCAGAAGACCCGATGGCTTTGTGAATTTTGGTTGTAATTTAACAATATTCAATTCTATCCATGAATTAATTTAAGCAAATGGATAGTAAGACAAGTAGTAGATTGGGAAGAGAGGAATTTAGGTCAAAACTTTAAAAAGGGATTTAATCAGAAGATTTATATCACTTTAGCTTATACTAGCTCTTTTGTGATTGTATGGCAGTTTTGTACAAATATATCCTGTGCTGCTGCGAGGTAAGTCTACTTAATTTATATTTTGTTTTCTTGTATTTAAATTATTTAATGTAACTTTTTCTTAATACCTGTATACTTAATTTTGTCCTTAAAGTGATAGCTTCTATTGGCACGATGTGCTGGATAGTGAAGTTGACTCAACGTCACGCTCATTCGGCTTGTTTCGCCTTCAAGCAGATATACACACCCCTAAAAAGGAAAGGAGGACGCCCTCCCCCGCTACTCTGAAACTGGATAGTTTGTCCCCCCACACCAATACATCGTAAAAGTAAAGTTCCAAGCTTCTATCAAAGTGCCCCCCCTTCCCCGCGACTTCTTTCTACAGGAAATGAATGCGGGATATTTCTAATCCTAGTTGGAGCTTGAAAATAAAACGTAATATTTTTAAAAAATTGGTTTAGAGAGAAAGAGAAATCCTATATACTAATATTAAACATAAAATGTAGAAAAAGGACAATTTCTTATAGAACTAAGCAAATAGTATAATTATCATTAGAAATATTGTTGTGATCTTAAGAATAAAATTCTATTTTTGCAAGCTATTCGGAATAGCAATGAACTAATAGTTCTATTAATCACATTACTTAAATATACTTTGAGTCTAAAAAGAAAATTAAAACAAACAAGAATTAAAAATACCAAAATTAAGTATACAGGTATTAAGAAAAAGTTACATTAAATAATTTAAATACAAGATAACAAAATATAGTTGAAAACTTTCCCTTGAGC
>BMAV01011736.1:0-16260 GCA_019973955.1 Trichonephila inaurata madagascariensis | reverse complement strand
TCTTTAAATTTAAATTTTAAAAAATTAATATATAATAACAAACAAAAATAATAATAATCCAGCAGCATATATTGAAAGGAAAATCTTTCGTTGTGTCCCTGTAGCACAATGGATAGCGCGTTGGACTTCTAATTCAAATGTTGTGGGTTCGTCCCACCTGGGATGGCTTATTTTCTGAGAATGTGATTTCTTTTTCAGTATACTATTTTATTAGAATAATTAAATTTAATTAATGAATAAATAGTAACAAACAAGATAGTCCAACATCCTATATAGAAAGGAAAAAAGAAAATTGCAAGGAAAATTGCCTTTTATTTTGCCACTTAATAGTGTGCTTCTATCATACATATTTATATGTATTATAATTTTTTAAGTAAAAGTAACTAAAATAAAATTTTTCTTTGTTGATCTAATTAGGGACTGAATTTTAAAAAAAATTATATTACATGAGTTTTTTTATGACAAACAGTCTGGCACAAAATATTCAGCTAAAATTTCAATTGAGATTTTGAAAAGTAAATTTTGAAAAATTTTAAAAAGAAAAAGATCCCGGGGGCATGGTCCCCCGAGCTGAGAGTCCATGCTGCAAAAACTCGTCATTTTCCCGAAAACTCTTCTACTAAAATTTGTATTCAAGTATTTTCGTTTTAATTATTTAAATTTTTTAAGTGCAGTACTTTTATAAAAATGGGTACTTAAATTATTTTTTTAAATTAATAAAAGTTTGAACTATTAAATAGAATCCCAACAAGTCGTGTTAATAACTTTACTGTGTATTTTGTTGGGAAATTCTTTTTTTAAAATTTTATTTCAAAGATGGTAAAATTTAATTATTTGATACAACCCTTATGTTGTTGTACGTATATTTCGGGGGTTAACGTTCCATAAAAAGAGGGGAAATGGCTTAAAGGGTTACCCTCAGTAAAAAAATGGGGTTGGGGGAAAATGGGTGGAAAACGGTCAGTTATTTTGCCATTAAATTTTTAATTTTTTTTTTATAACAATAAAACAAAAAATATTTTTACAAATATAGAAACAGAATAAACGACTATATATGTATAAAATAAATAAAATTTAAGTCGGTATTTTTTAATTTCAGATGATTCAGTCCTTCTGTTTTTCCCAATTTTCTGTTTTTTTATCAATAAGGTGATTGAGTTAAAATATTGCGTTAACTGTCAACCCCCAAAGTTCGTCCATTGCGTTACCGATATAGCGATTTTTTTTTATTCTTAAGAATGGTCCTTATTGTTGGTTTGCAAATTTTGATGCGCACCAATGTGAGATTGACGCTCACCAGTATCTAATATTCTAATCACTTGCATTTTAGTTTCTAGTGAAATGATTTTTCTTGTAGCTTTGTTTTCATGGTTTTTACTATCTCACCCATGATAAAAACTAAAAATACTAATATTTGTCATTGTAGAAATAGTTGTATTATCTAAATTTAAACTTACAATAATGTCAACAAGTGTTTGAAACGATAAAAGTGCGTTCGTGTAACTCCACAGGGGAAAGATGAAACTCAGATAAACTGTTTCGGAAGCCTAACGCAGCGTGCAATTTCGGGAAATCCCACAATTAAAAAAAAGCTTTAAAAACCGAAACACCCTAAAGAAGGGGCGTTAAGCGGAGTTTTACTGTATTATACTTCTTTTTAAACCAAAAAGTAAAACCACATCAATTCTTAAGTTCGTTGCTGGTCGTTTTATGGTAAGAAAAGTTCTAGACACAGAGTCCTAAAAAAAACCTTATTTTAAAAAATCGCATAAGGTACTTTTTTCCCTAAATTCATTTTTTTTTTTAATAGATAACTTTTTATTTACCAAAGATATAGAAGCAATTTTTTTCAGTCGACATTTTAAAGAAAATTCCCCATTAACTAATGAAAAGGATTATCAAATCACGATTTGATCTAGAGTGAACAATAGGCTAATATTCAATCCAAAACATATAGTTAATATATATAGTTAAAGGCACTAGGGCATTGATATAGCCTAGAATATCTTCAAGAGGCCACAATGATATGACTGTGTGCATTGGAGAGACTCTTAATGGTCAAATGTGTCAAGGTGAAATTTTCGATCAATATGCGAAACTCATGTTAGTACTATTGGAGACGGTAGATAATGTTCATCCGGGTTGAGAAAATGTTTGGCTACAACGACCTAAAATTCTACAGTAATAGTTTTCGATCAGAATGCTAAACAAAAACAGTGATAAATTTTTTTCAAATAAATTTAATACAATAGTACAATTCGGAATTGTTTTGGTTGCAGAAATTGAAACTTTAAATGGGTTACCACAGACGTTGTAATGCTAAGGTTTCTCTTATGAAACCCAATAAACTATTGTGACTAGTGAAAAGTGCCCCTAAGTTAAATAATAAATTTTAAATTATGAATCTCTCTAAATTATTTATTTTTGCAAGCCGAAGACTATTTAAGTCATCAGGTGTTTTTCTATACCAATTATTCTAAAAGATAAAAGAACATAGTATACAATAAGACTTTACATAAAAATAGGGTAAGGATCTCATTAAAAAATCTGCGTAATTTTAAGGTATCCGAACACGTTCGGGATACTTTTTGACAAAATAGCATATTTAAACATTAGGCATGCTTTTTTATGGCTATAAATACCAATACATTCTAATATTTAACTAACAATATTTAAAATAAATTGCTTAAATTTCAGTAAAATCGCAATTATAAGTAAAATTTTAGCAAATCTTTTGTAAAACTTCAAAGGAATTGGAGAAAAAAATAATAAACTTATATTAGTAAAAGCATTACTAAAACAACCTATATCTAGAAATTGCACAAAAATTTTAATGTTTCATTAAACTTTGAAAAATTTAGAGCTTATTGAGTAAATATTATAAGAAAAGTTACATTCTGTATGAGACCATTATTTAAATAACAAGCCATAATTCAAAAAGTATTCATACAATACGAAATATTTTAGTACATTCTCTAGAAAATAACGTAAATATCAGGTTCAAAGAGAATAGAAACACATTTGTAATATTTTGAGTTATAGGACTCCATGATAGATTTTAGCAATTTAAATGCCACTTCTGGTAGATCAAATATCCCCTTCCATTTATTCTAACTTTATAAAATTTATTGGTAGGTAGAAAAAAAAAAAAGTATGTTTTATAAAACCAAAAGATAGCTCTATTCAACAAAATAAAAGAAAAAAACATCTTTTTGACCAAATTTGGTCATTCAGATACCAAAGAGATTTCTAATAAATTGATTAAAACTTTTTCGGGGATTTTAACATTTATCTAAAAACTTTCCATCTAGGCCGTCTGTAGGCTAAGTTAAGTAGATTTGTGGTTCCCTTCCAAAGTTCTTTTCCTAAAAATTTTGGCATTAAGTCAATATAGTCCCCAATAATGTGTTTTACAATGATTTTTTTTTTTTCCTTTTTTCTTCCCTACTGTTGCTTTGAATTCAATTTCTTTTTAACCTATTAAAGTAAATACCAGATAAATTTTGAAATTAAACTTCTCAAAATTATTCTTTTTGATGAATTTCCCTTGTTTAAATTATTTTCTAATAAGTGATGGATTTTCCCAAAACAAAAGTCTTGGTGATGGACCGAGTTTTTATAAAAAGATTGACGGCCAAACACCTGAGCCCACACTCCACTATCAAAATATTTACACTGTAAAAAACTGAAAACTTTGAGTCTTGACGGCGTTCCCCCTTTTTAATTCCACCAGCGTATTTATAATTCTCACCAACAGCGCTTTAAGGTGAATGTTGTAAATAGCCATCTGTCGATAGCTAGTCGGGGGGGTTCCCGTAAGTTAGGGTAGGTTTATCAAAAAGGATGAGAATTTATAATTTAATATGACTTTTATTGAATTTAACTTAAATACTTCTATAACGAACAAAATTTTTTTTAAATGAGAAAAAACCCAAAAGGTACCCCGGGGATTTAATTAAGTCAGTCCCCAAATTAGATCGCTTATAAATTTTCCCCATATCCCCCCCAAATCTCAATTCAATAAAATCAAGCGCTCAGGAATATAACCCCCTTTACCGGTTGAAGGCTCAACGATACTGATACGTTCAGGTAGACTTTTTACTGTGTGCAATGGTTGCTCCTTTATATATTAACGAGGGTGGGCGTCCCCGGGAATTCTTGGGTAGGCCGTCTAAACTCACTTCCAACTGTTCCCCCAAAAAATTTTTAAGATTGCCTTACTCACTAAATTTTTCTACCCTTTTTAAAAAGGATATCTTTTTTTGCATTGGGCTTCTTTTTTCCTTTTGGGAATTTGGGGTTAAAAAATTTTTCCCCATTAATCCCGGGGCCCAAAAAACCGTAGGAGTTATTTTTTGGGGAAAAAAGAACGGGGAGAGTGTCATAACTTTCTTTATGAAATACGATTTTTTTGTGGTGCTACCATTAAAACTATTCCAAGAGATTTGGGTTGCAATACAATGCCCTTTTGCAAATTTTTCGAAAGGATTTTTGTAAACCCATCCGGTAAAGTGGTTGCGACACTGACTACTGTCCCGGGTTGGGACGGGGTTTCAAATCACAATAAAGCATGGATTTTATAAATGTATAGTGTCTTCGCGGCATGGGGGGTACTTTTAATAGCCTTCGGCCGAAAATCCTCTCGTGAGGTTGGTAAAAGGGGAAGGAGGGGGGGGCCCCCCTGACCCCCCCCCAAAGGGTGTTGTCCATCTAAATTGGGGGTGAAATCGAGCAAAATCAGCTTTTACCTGTATGGTGCCCCCAAAATTTTTACGGCAAACGACAGGTGTAACTTCCCCCCTTTGCCATGATAATTTTTGGGGCCTTTTGATCGGCTTTTGCCGATCAAGTGGCATTAGTAACAACAACAACGAAGGATTCACTTATGTCAGAGAAAAATTTGCTTATTTGTGCCTTTTCTTCCTCCGCCCCTAATTTCGCATTTGTGAAAAATGGTGGCATTGTGGGTCGAAAGCTTAAATTTTAATGGGCAGTTAAGAGGTTAATATGCATCAGGCTCACCCCGAGGCAGGTTTTCAGTAGCACCAGGATATGAACCCACTACTCGATAAAAACAATGCTAGTCTCAAATTTGCAACTATGACCATGTGGCCGCGGTAGCCGAGTGATATAGGATCGTGTCTTGCCTTGTTACGAGTTCGAGCCCATTATCACTAAAGACCCGTCGTGTAGGGCAGCGGTGCACGTTAAATCTGTCGAGAGCTGAAACGTCCTCCGGTGCTGTGGTGTGGTAGTTAGGAGAAGGGGGTGCCAGCTCAGGTGTCGTCCACGTCACTTGACCATGGTTCAAAATTACGTGGTCTGTCGCCGAAAGCCCATGTGTAGCTGAACAGTGCGACGTTAATATTCAATCAAGCAAGCAAGCAACTAGGACCATTCGGCTAACGCAGGCACCCTAAGATTATTCCATAAAATCTGGAAATGTATTTCTCGCTGCATAATCTTATATTCATCCATAGTATAAGTCATTTTGCACTAATAATTACAGAAAAAATATAAGGTTAAAAGTTGCGTCAAATTTTATTTGGCTAGTTATAAATAGTTCTTTATAATGTTATTACACTTTATTTCCATTAAAGAATTAATAAATTAAAATCTAAGGATTTAAATAGAGAAAAATTATAATAACCAAGGTAATAAGCATATATATATAATATTTCTTCATTACCCATAAGTTAATTAAATCGAATATTACACGTAACATTTCTGAATACATTAATAATTATATTACATATATTTTCAAATGTATTTATAATAAGTTAACCTAGTCTCTTAAAATTAATAAGTTTACAGAATATTTTTAAAAAAATCAATTGTTCTAAAGAAGCTTCATCCTGAAGATAATCCCGAAATAATCATGGAAATGGGTAGAATTTAAAAATGTAACGAATATTCTACTTAAAATATTTGGAAAATATCCCCATTTTGCTCTAAAGTGACTGCAGTAATCTTAAAAAGAAATTGCCGTATGCTTAAAAATAAATAGCATATTCCTTAGAGAAAATATGTCTGTACCTTTTAAATTAAACAAATAGCTACGAACATTTATTCAAATCATCTATTATTCTCAACAGACACTAAAAATAAGTTCCTCTTATGCAACAAGAAGTTTTAACTTAAAGAATTTCTTTTGAAACACTAAATGATTGCATGCACTGTTGTTTTAAGGGATCAATTCAGACTTTACAAGAAGGATTAAAGTACAGCTGAATTATAATCCACGGGATTACAGACCGTATCTTTTAAAAACAGCCGTTTGTACTGAAGTGAATTTGGCAATACAAGCAAAAGTCTTTGTTTGTAATCATGAACAAAAGGATTAAATTTTTTATACTTGTATTGCAGAAAGACACAAAAGATTTCGTTGACTTTGTTTATTTTAGTTTCAGTCTGTAATTCAGGTTTTTGCTGCCTATTTTTGAAGACATATCTTAAGCTCACTTCGCAGCTTTTCGAATATATGTTCCGTATATATTTTCCCAGGAAAGTAAATATTTGTATCAGACAAACATTTCGTAAATGTATGGGATTTAAATGTATTGAAGAGTTTCTTAATAAACTCATGTCAAATATTTAAATATACATTGGAAAATACACAGATATTGAAGTCAAAAATGGGAATGGAAAGGGAATTTGTTCGTGTTACTGAAGTTTAGAGGATAGCAGATTTTGAATTACTTAGAAAACTATGTTACATAGCATGTATGTATTGTATCACAAAAGATCCATTATGCAATCTATATACATTCCAATGTAAAAAAATAGTTTCATAATTTGTGCTCATTTATCGAAGTAAAGAAAATAATTTGGTAAATTGTATGTCGCATTGCGCAGTTTTGTCAAAATTAAGCATAAAATAATTCTTTTGCAAATTTCAGACAGCATATAAAGTTTTTTTCTTGTAAAATGCGAAAATCATATAAATTGTTTCAAACTCAATTTGAAAGTACAATATATTTTTGTTTCAATCTAATGAAAAATAAATGCGTGTATAATTCAAAGTAAATAAAGGGAAAGTAAAACATATTTAATTTTGGAAATGGTATTTTCATGTAAATGAGATAAAATAATTTACAATGCAAATTTGAACAAAAACAAAAACTTTGTAATAAAAATTGAAAAATCACTACAAACAAACAACTATGCTAAATATAACAATTAAAAGAGAATAACTTGGAATTAAATCTTTGTCTCAGTAAATGTAAATTACAGTATCTCTCAGCACTAAAAACTCAAAATTAGATGGATCAGCAATGAACTAAATGGTATAAATATTTAGTTTAGAGAAGAGGAATGGGGTTTCATGTACAGTAATTCACACACAACGTACCCGCAAAGATTACACACTAGTATCCAAAGTAAGAAAGCTTGTATACCTTTAATCACATTTTTCCCTTCTTTTCTAACAAAACTTTAAACTAATACTTTTCTAACAGTATTAGATTAAAAAAAATCGAAGCATAACACGACGCAATAATAAATACTAAAATGTAACAGAGATTTAATTGATAAATTAACAATCAACGGATACGCGTTGCTGGGAGTTAAATTTTCAAACAAATGGCTGATCTTCAAAGTCAAAAGCCTTTTAAAGTTTATGCTAAAAAATAAGCTAAACCTTTTTTACAAACCAAACAACTGGACAAATCATAGAAGAATAACGGAACTAGAGGAAACTGATATTTGTCAATTACAATGTGGTTGAAATATAATGTAAATGTTCTCAATTATCTCGTGAGCTTCATGTGATCAAAGAAAGCCAAATTTCAAGAGTTAGTATTTCCAGAAGGCTACAAGAGTGAGTGAGTGAATATTAAATTCGCACTATTCAGCTACTCAAGGACTTTAGGCGACAAACCTCATTTTGAACCATGGTGAAGTGACCAGAACGACACCTGAGCTGTCACATATCTCTCCTTATTTCTACTCCACACCCACGAGAGGCCGTTAGAGCATCTACATATTTAACGTGCATCATCCCCCTACACTGTGGGTCTTCAGTGGTACTAGACTCGAACTCATGATACGCCGTCACGAGTCTGTTACCTTGACCATTAGACTACCACGGCTACAAAGGCTACATCAGATATGCCCGTTTGAAAGACCAATTGTTTATGATCCACTCATTTTTGTACACAAAGTGAGTTAGTGAGACTTATATTAACGTCGCACTACAAAGCAACACTATTGTCGCAAGATCTCTTTTGCAGACAGAAGAGCTCGTTTATCATGTTGCAGAGAACTTACACATTAGAGCAGGTATCAGTGGAAGGTCATTTTATGCCTCGAAGAGTTCAATCTCAGCATAATTACAGTTTTCTGACAAACCTTTTACCGGAAGGTATTGAAGACCCATTACTTGTCATCCACATTAAAGGAAGTGACTGATATGATAATGGAGGTTTGGTTGTCTAAGTAGGTATTATGTTAGAAGGGCACACGCAGTGGAATAACGTACACCCCCACAACCCAGGAAACTAGGGTCCTCAAGGCCTATGTTATGTTATAGTTTTGCAATCCTTTGTTAGATCCGTTTTGGGACCTAAACTCTGACTCTGCAGGAGGGGGGAAATTTAATATTACCCGTTACGCCACTGGGTACATGGACTTCATTGCTCTTGGATAATGAGTAGTGAGCTTTTTTAATGTCGTACTATAAAGCAACACTTGGGCTATTGGTGACTGATCTTGTAATTTTGAACTGTGATCGTGATGGGGTCGGCAACTGAGTTGGCACCCCCGAGCCAAATTAATCCATCATGCCAACAAGAGGACTTTGAGCTACGACAGATTTAACGTGCGTCTGCGGTCTACATAGCGTGTCTTTAGTGGCACTAAGGTTGGAATTCATAATACTCTGGCAACGCGAGTTCATGACCATAACCACTAAGTTAACACTGCCACTTATCCTTGACAGAGGCTATGTGATTGATGTTGAGATTTAAACATGGAATTTTTTTAAACTCACCATTTGTATTTCCAGCAATGCAGTTACCAGATTTTTTTTTTCATGAATAACAAAATTCGTCCACATAAACCACATTTGACAAATGAATTTCTGGAAAATGAGAATGTTTGCCGGATAGATTTGGCAGACAGATTTTCTGAAACCTATAGAACTTGGGATGCTTGTGGATTTCTCCATAAACCACAATTTCCTTCCCGAAATTATCCAAGACTTATACAAGTGTTACTCAATGTATTCAACCAACTACTGTGGGGCTCGGAAATTGTCTTGTTTTGAACATAGTCTCATGCTGTAAAATATATATAGTATCCAGAGCTGATCCTGCTCTGTGTTTATTCATTTTTGTTTCACTTTGTAATCTCTTTTAGTCAACACACACCATAACTAATTAACGGTATATGAGTAGGTATATAATATATATACATATTATTTTTTAAAAGTATAACGACATAACATCATTCCCCAAAGTGCAAAAAAACTCCACAAAAACATAAGGATAAAATTGGAATTATATATAAAAAAAAAATTAAACGTCAGGGAGAAAGTGGGGTCTGTAGCTATTCTATAGCCTTTTCATTGTCTTGAACCTAGGTTCAAGCTTAGTTTTATTAAATTATGTTATACTTCTAAGATAATAAAGCAAAAGGAAAAATTCTTTTAATTTTGAACACCAATAAATTAGCTTCCTTTGCATTATTACCCAAATTACTTATTTCTAAAACTATTACAGCAATAACTGAAATGAATTTTGAAAAATAAAAAAAAAGAACCATGACATTTCAACAAAAGAAAAAAATCAAATCCATATCAGTAATTATATTAATAGTCACAGAATACTAATACAGCAACTAGCATTATCCTTTCCTGTTCTAAATTAAAAAAAGAGAAAAACTGTTCCATTTAATTAAAACGGAGATACAGAAAAAGAATTTTTATGTTCGTTGAAAAGCATCCTTTCTAAACTTAAAGTTAATACAAACAGTAAAAAAAAAATTAACAATCTGCAGAAAAAACTTATTTAAATTATGCCCTCAAAATCTTTAAAACATATTTGCAGCAAAACCACTCGTAGAATAGTTTGTACATATTGAAAAACTAACCCAAGAAAATAACACTGAGTCTAATGCCCGTCTATAAAATATCCAATAAAAGGAATTTCCGCATATGCATAAGGCACGACAGGAACATTTACAAACATTAATGCAAAGAGCCCCTTTGAAACTATTAAGGAAATTGCTCAGCACTCTATTCTACAGAAGGAAAAGTCTGGCCGCCTTTCTGAAGACTTGTAAAGCTTCTTTATGTATTCCTTTGATTTTTAAGAGCTAAAAGCAGGTTTCCAAGTCTATGAATCAAAATGAATTACGGTAAGTATACGATATATTTCTATTGGATAGTAGAAGTTTCCTAATCTTTCATTTTCCGAAAGACCGTATAAAGAGAAACATTTTTGCAAGAAGTCAAAAACAATTGTTCCTATCATTTTTTTTCCCTTCTTTTTCTTTTCGCCTGATTTTAGGAAAGTGAATATTTTTTTCTGGAAGGTTATTCTTTTTGATCGATTTTTTTCAATTTATTGTTTCTATTGGAATGTTTATGAAGCATTGAGCATTTCTTTTAGAAACTATTTAAAGCAAGTAACAAGTAATATAAAAAAGTAATATAAAAAAAAACATTTTTAAGTCAATTTCTACTTAGATTAACAAAGAAAAATTTTATTTTAGCTACTTTTTATTAAAGAGTTACAATTAATATAAGTATGTATATACATATGACAGAATCACAACATTAAGTGGTAATTCATTTTTATTCATTATCATTAAAGTATCGTATTGTCATCCAAAACAATCGTGTATATAATATTTAGGTTCAACTGAATGCTTTAAAACGTGAGAAAAAACCTTTTCAAGTTTTGACACAAGTCGCCAAAAGGGTCGCTAAGTTGCCAAAAATGATGCCAACGTGGCTGTATTGGTAATTCGTTGAATAATTAGTTTTAATCAATTAATTTTTATTAATTACAATTAAATTACTGTATTGTCATCTAAAATGATCATGCATATAAAATTTCAGTTCAAATAAGCGCTTTAAAATGTATTTTAATAACGATTGAAAATTCCCTGGAAATAAATAAATAAATACATAGAGAGTGTGAGCTAATAGTAGGAATTGAAAAAATAAAGTCAATTCCTACTAAGGTCAACAAAGAAAAATATTATTTTAGTTACTTTATACTAAATGGTTACAATTAATACAGATACTATGTACATGACAGAATGACAATATTACGTGGTAAAATAGAAAGCGATTTTCCTTTCTATAGATGGTGTTGACTTTAATTTTTTGTTACTCCTTATTCATTCATAAAACATTCTCAGAAATTAGGCCATCCCAGGTGGGATTCGAACCCATGACCTTTGGATTAGAAGTCCAACGCGTTATCCCTTGTGCTACAGGGGCACATAGAGCGATTTTCCTTATTATATACATTGTTGAACTATTATTTGTTGTTATTATTTTTTCATTAATTACTGAATTTATATTTGAAAAACAGTATTAACATCAAATGTGATGCACTACAAGTGTGATGGATCTATAAGAGGCTTTCGAAATAATCGTCTTGGAAAATCTTTGGGCTATCAATTCGCGTTATTCACAACCAGCTCTTCGTAAGAAGAGAATCGTGATATGTGCAAATTAACTTAATACAAATAGACCAGGTATTCTAGCTTTAGTAGGAGAAGAGGCGTAGATATACTATAGACAGGTGAGATTGTTATTTAGGTTATCCGACTACGTTCGGAATCGTAATTTTAAAAAAGCTCATAAATTGATAATTTTCTTGATATTTAGTATCACTTAGATTAGAATGCATGTATAAAATGGTTTTAAGTACATTGTGACAAAAAAAATTATTTTTAATACAATATTTCGGCAAAAAATCAAAGAATAACTTTTTTTCCAAATGTTCTCCTTTTGTGAAAAATGCTTTTATTATAATTTTTCTGCCTGTATATAGATCAGACCTCTGTACAGAGGCTCAACTATGATGTTTGAAAAATTCACATCATTTTCAGAGTTACAACTCACTGAAAAAACTATCGGAGTTTTTTTCTTAAAATGTCTCCCCTCTGTTGTCGTAAAACATGGATAAACTCACTTCTAGGTTATATATTTCAAAAATTCTACTTGAGCCTCTGTACAGAGGTCTGAGCTATATACAGGAAAAATATTATTATAATAGAAACATTTTTCGCAAAAGGAGAATATTTTGAAAATGGGTCATTCTATGTTCATGTTTTGTCAAAATATTGTACTTAAACAATTTTTTTATTGTAATACTATTCTCAAAACAATTTCATATACATTTTCTAATCTAAGTGGCACTAAATATCATAAATATTATCCATTTATACGCTTTTGCAAAATCACGGTTCCGAACGTTGTGACATTTCTCGCCTTCTTCTTCTAACATAACTCCTACGTTCTTTGACGGCCACGATTAATGGCAAAACTTTTCCAACCCAAATCCAAGAAGTAAAACGAAGCAACAATGCAAATAAGATAACCTTTAAAGGATAGAAAGTTTAGTGAGAATCAATGGCAATCTTAGAGAAAGCTTAGTGTGGAACAGTTGGAAGTGTGTTTAGACGGCCTACTCAGGAATCACGGAGACGCCCACCCTCGCTATTATATACAAGGAGCAACTATTGCACACGAGCACATAAGTCTACCTGAAAGTATCAGTATCGTTGAGCCTTCAACCAAGGTAGGAGGATTATATTCTGAACGCTAGTAAATTATTGAATTGAGATTAGGTGTAGATAATTAGTTACATTTTAATAAGTGATCTAATTGCGCGATCTGACTTAGTTAAACGGCCGTACTTTGGTTTATTCTCACTTAATATAAGTTTGTTCGTTATATAAGTAATTTAAGTTAAATTCTTAATAAAAGTCATATTAAGAATTATAGAATGTCTCATCCTTCCGATAATCCCACACCTCTAACTTACGCGGAACCCCCAAGACATAGCTATCGACAGATGACTATGTCACAACGTAGTCGGATACCTTAAGTGAATGAATAAAAGGTATTTTATTAAAGAATTGAAATTTTAACAAGATACATGTATACATAAATATATATAGGAGAGTGTGTGAACTATAATAGTAGGAATTGAGTAAATGGAATTTCATAGATACATGTTTTAATCCAGATTCCTTGATTGCTTAATATCGCATTTCAAGACTACACTGGATCTATTCTTGCATTAGTGAATGAGTGAACAAGAGAGCGAATATTCAAGTCGCACTACTCAGCTATACGAGGGCTTTTGGCGACGGACTTCGTAATTTTGAGTTATGGTTAAGTCGTGAGGATGATACCTGAGCTGGCACCCCTCTCTAACTACCACATCACTGGAAGGATGTGTGAGCATCGACAGATTTAACGGTCAACAGCTGTCTCGGCACGGCGGGTCTTCAGCGGTACTAGGCTCGAACTCACGACACGCCAGCCACAGGTCCCTTTACCTGACCACTAGGCTACCACGACCCTGGGTTTATTGTTGCACGGGCCATTTAATTTTCTTTCTTATACAGTGACGTGGACAAACTCTGATCTGGAGACTCACTCTCCAAAACTTTCACAACACGCTAACTTAAGAAACTGGTTCAAATTCACTCACCTTGTAAGAAGCTCGCTCCTTTCTTGCGGGCACTAAGATGTGTGGCGCGAAAGAAGAAACACTCGACATGATTCAACTAATATATTTATTTCCACACACACACTAAGAACAGACACAATTTCAACTAATAATAGAAAGAGAATGTATCAATGGTAACCGTGAAAGTAGAACAACGACATTCAAACGTGAGCGAATAGGAGACTAATAAACTTGATCCTTATCTTAATTAAGGATCTAACCTATTATCCGATTTATATTATCTAATTCGATCTTGGTGAACTGTCGTCACACACTTTAAAGTTTCCTCCTAATAATAATCAAAACACTATAATTTTAATATTATACCTTTAGTAGATATCTCACCCGGCTCGAGTATATACTTCTCTCCTTCGAGCTAGAAAACCTCACCTATTTATAGTAAGTTAATTTACATATCACGATTCTCTTCTTCCGAAGGGTTGGTTTTGAAGAACGCGAATTGATAGACCAAAGATTTCCCAAGAGGATTAATTGAAGAAACGCGCGTATAGATCGGTCACAACTTCTTCATGGAGGGTGTTTAAATCCTGAAAGAAAATGTTTTTTTTCTTAATGAGGCTGGGGATTAGTTATTACAATTGTAGACCTAGTACACTCCTGGTAGCTGGTTCTATTTTTTATTGTGGCACCTTGTTGGTGGATATTAGCTGCCACCAGTGGGGCACACAAGGAGGGTCCTGGGGGTCCGGACCCCCTCAAAGCCCTTGATTTTTTTTCGATTGATTGTAATTCTATGTATATAGTACGTAAAATTTAATTAAGTATTTGTTATTAATGATTAATTTTATTAATTAACGCCAATTATTTACTCAATAATTAGTTTTTTGCTGTGTTTTGTTCCCGAAAATCGATAAAATCAAAAGGAACATGATACAAGATTGGTGATTTTTCGATCCCAGACCCCCTTTGAAAAATTCATGTGTGCGCTACTGGCTGCCACAGTATTGTATCTCTTATGAAAAAGTGAACCTATCAAAATTATATTTACAATATTTAAAACAAAGTTATAAAAAGGGAATTAAAACTAAATGAAATAATTGTAAATTAAGTTAAGTTTTAACTACACATCCTAATATCTCCTCTCTCTCTCTCCTTAAAATAATCTAAGCGGATAAGAGCATGATTAATTAAAGTTTTAAATTATTCCGTTATAAATGTAAGCATTTTTAAGCAATTTTAATTAAATATTAATGAACATTTAATTTAGCTAATCAATCATTAATGTTCCTGATTTCTAAATTAAGAATAATATATAATAAACTATTATTAATTACATAGATACACATACTAGCTTCACAAATTCATTGGAAAATTTCTAAAATTTTAAAGATTCCATATATTGAAAATAATAATTCTAAAGATTAGGAACATATATTATCGGTTTTAGCATCAGTCCCTACAAAAATGCTATTGAAGTATAATGGTCTTATGAATTATGATAAGTTTAGGTGGATGATATTAAAGTATTTATCTAACACATGCATTCGCAACACGAAGTCAATAAAATTATTGAGTTCCACTTAACATGTTATATAACGTTGATAATAAGTTGAACCAGGACTAAATCACTACTTGATTAGGACAAGTTCACCCATAAAACCCGAAAATATGTCTACCAAAATAAAATAGTTATATTATCATTATTTGCGCATACATTCTTTATAACTATGAAACCAGAAGCAAGAGTTACCTGGAACTTGGCTCATAGGAATTCACATTTCCTATCGTTGAAAATTGCTGTTAAAACCTATATTTGTGACTTTATTGAAAATATATATAGGGCTGAAATACAGCAAAAAAGAATACCGTATGTTATGATGAGATTTATTTAAAAAAAAACCATAATTTAAGTTAAGAATGATTTAAAATATCTAACTTATCTAACATCTTTACATAAAATCATCTTAACTAATCCAAAAAGTAATTTGAATACTTTTCACAAAGTTCTATTGAGTACAACTTTTGGAAAACTCGAACTAACCCCAGTTGAGGCACTACTAGGAAGGACTCTATCGTTAATTGAATCTTCTTTTACGCCATCTTAGAACCCTTAATCCTGTAAATCTTCATGAACGCACTACAGTTCTCCATAAAAGTAATTACTATCCTGTTATATTCTCTAGAAAGTTAAGATCCGAGTTTCGGCAATGTAAATCTGCATGGGAAAGCGGAGAGTAATCAGATATGAGATCAAAAGCTGGTTTTTCCGAAAAGTTTAGCTACGCTTATCAAGTATAAGTAAATTAGACCCAGATATAGAGTAATTAGATAAAACAGGCGTGGTTGAATTAGGGCAGAGATGTGTACATTAAAGATACTTAAACACTGGAATTTTGAAACTCATTCACGTGTTGAGTAATATGTGTTTTTATTTTTTTCGTTAAGATTAATGTCATGAATCAAGTATTTTGTTGAGATTATTTACTCAACTGTGCGGTAAAATTTTTTCCAAAACATCAGCGAATAATTCTATTTATGCAATTTATTGAAAATAATAAAACTGTATATTTTGTTTCAAATCGCTAAAATCATGTTATTTTTC
>BMAV01011735.1:0-33627 GCA_019973955.1 Trichonephila inaurata madagascariensis | reverse complement strand
TACAAAAATATGTTTCAAAACTATTTGATATATTTCAATGCTGTTGACATTAAATAATAAATTTTTGTTATCAACGAAATACCTTTCACCTCCACAGTTCAATCGTACTAGATGTTTTAGTAACTTCCAATTTTATGGTAAATTATAATCAATTTATATTCATAATTCACCAAAGTATGAAGCGGTGAAGATTTTCTTGGCTCTGTGGAGCAACGACAGTTATGAAACTCAAAAACGGTCTCGCTGGATAAAAATTTGTTAAGAAATTCCCGCAAAGCATTAAAAGTTTTTTTATTATTTCAAAATTTTGAAATCGAGGTTCTAGTACGTTATACTCTTTTAAAGCATGCCTATTAAAAGCAGTTGCAAACAGCAGGGATTGAACTATATTGAAGGATTTTTTGTTGACCCAAATTTAGAATGCTAGTATAACAAATAAGGCCGAGTGGTAACGTATCGCGCTTTCAAGCCACAGGTCTGGGGTTTCAAATCCCCACTCAACCTTTCATCCCTTCAGTGGGTCGATAAATGAGTACCAAACTTGCTTGGGGACTAAACACTGGGAATTTCGCTTCAGACTGATCACCCGATCGGAACATCTGTTATGCATCTCACCGCCCATGGCCAAGTATACTGAGATGGGCACAGTAGGCCTAGGTTCTCATGGGTTGTTGTGCCACTGAGTATAACTTAGTTTTAGTTTATCGAATGATAAAACATGTTTTGAAGATCACATTTTTATATTATCGTAAAGTTTGTGTCGTCACTAAAAGGCACTGCTCATATCGTTTGAGAAATTTCTCGTGGCCAGCGGTATTTTAAGTCGTGGACTCAAGTCTTGATACCGTATAGCGGGGCTGATGCATATTAAATGTGTAGAGGCTCAAAGTTCTCGTTGGGTGTGTGAAATTTTGGGAAAGGGATCGCGAAGAGCCCCTCCTCATCACTTGACCATGTTTTAAAAATCCAAAGTGTGATAACAATTGCCTTCGTATTATTTGACAACAATCAGTTGAGATCAATTTACGAGGGCTGTTCAATAAGTAATAAGACTAAAATTATTAAAAAAATAATAATAAATAAATAAAAAAACCAGAATATTTTTAATCGTCATCATTTACAGGGTTTTTTTTAAAATAATTCCCGTGCAGTAATGCTTTTTTTAAAGTTTTTCCCACTTTTAAAAACATTTTAAAAGCCCCTTTTGTGAGAGCTTTTTTTAAAACCGCCTACGCACCCTTTTACACATGCTTTGTTGCTTGAAAAAACTTTTGTTCTTTTTAAAAAAGCCAGAAACCCATCGGTGAGATCGGGACTGATGGAAGATATGGTAAAATCTTTTTTGTTCTGCTGCAAACATGTACGAAACAAAACAATATGTGGTCGGACATTGTCATGGTGCATAGGAAGCCATTTCAAGCAATGACTTTTCCCCTTTTAACGTGTTTTGTCCCATTGTTCGGGAAATTTCATGTAGACGGGTTTACGGTAGTCCCGGGTTCAACAGCTTGTTAAACTTTTTTAAAAAAAAAAATATGGTCATAATTTTACCAGCTGATTTCAGTTTTTTCTTTGAGGTAGATAAGATGGATGTTTCCATTCCTGATTTGTTGTTTTAAGTTTATGTAAACAACCAAGCTTGCTACTGTGACAAAGCGTTTTAAGATATTGTTGCCTTCTTTTTTCCCGTTTTCAATTTTATATCTATCATATCAATGGTCTTCGATGCGATTTTTGTTTTTCGACACTGGGGGCGTCTTGTAGGCGCCCACAAACACCTTCAGTTCGATCACGTGATCTCAAAAATACGAGCCGACGCTTCTGTTAATACAACAACAAATTTTTCTTATGCCCCCAGAAATTCATTCCGATGAGTGGTTTTGGGCAGTAAAATTAGTCTTATTACTTATTGAACAGCCTACGTATAAACCCAAAAAATTTTTAAACTTTTTCAAACTTTTATGACTAAAAACACTTTATAATTTATGAAGAACATATTTAAATCAATGTCTTATAATTCTTCCAGTGGGCAGACTATGCGAATGGAAACACAAAACTATTGATAAATCAGAGGAAATAGAGACATTCGAAGAATATAAGAAAACTCTCACTCTACAATGTAAGGATGGACATGCGGCCACTTTTTACTGGATGCCCGATGAAGACACCCCGGATCTTGTATATTATCAGGTATATAATTAATATCTTATTCTGTGCAACTTGCGTAAAATTCTAATTATGGTTACCACTTAGAATTATAATGGATGATGAAAGTGAAAAAAAATGTATTATATATTGCAATGGATATTTTTATAGTAAATTTCAAAAAAATAATAAACAAGTAATATAAAAAAAAAAATTTAAATCAATTCCTACTTAGATCAACAAAGAAAAATTTTAGTTTTAGTTTAGTTTAGTTCCATTATTTTATTATCATAATCTCAATAACAGCCCATTATAAAGAATAAAGGCATTCACATATTTGCCTTCATTATTGTTATAGGTAATTCAATACTCATAGAAAATTATCTGAAAAAATTTTTTTTTCTTGTACAATTTTCTGAAGGACAATGGTAATAAAACCCATGTTGTGTAAAAAATGTCTTTTTGAAAAGTACTTCATTTAAGTCTGTGTAAAATTAGGGAATTTTTATTAATTTAATTAGGGAATTACTTTTAAATTTAATTAGGGAATTACTTTCAATGTTTTACAACTTAAATGTATTTATCGTTTTTTTTCTGTCTCTAGGAGCATTATAATTTTTTTAATTCTTCAATTTTGTTACTTTTTTGCAGTGCTTTACGCATAGAAACCTAGGCTGGAAGATCCATGTAGTAGATTCTGATGCTAAAGTCGCAGGAGCAATGGAACACCTGAGCAATCAAGAGCCAAATTCTGCCGTAACCGCACTTCTGTCGCATTCCTTGTTGTTACTTGTCACATTTTTCGTCATTTTTTAATCGCCAAGATGTAAAAGCGCTTTAGAATGAAATTGTGCGCGCCGAAAGAGCTTCTTTTTTTTTTCGAAACTGATAGAAAGCTGTCGAATTGGTTTATTGTAAAATGGACTATTTAAATTGGAGGAAAAAATCATGATTTTTCAAAAAGTTTTCCGAAATTCTATATATAAATTATGCGAGTGTACTTTGAATTATTATCGTTGACAAATATGTATATTTAAAAAAGAAAGTTTCTGCAAAAAAAGTGGGCAGCAGCAATTGGTTCAAATTGCAGAACGATTAGTTGGGAACCGATTGCTCATCTGTGACTTGAGTCACATGAATTTACCTTGAATACAAAAAAATGGAATCGCCCGTACTAAGGAATGTAATAAAGCTTTAAAAGAAAAGTAAACATACAAATATAAATGGATTCTCTTTACAATTTTCAAAAAAGTGAAATATCCACATAAATTATAACTGAGAAAGAAATAATAAGCCATTCTTGCTTTAATAAAATAGTTTTTGGAATCTCAAAATCAAAAGGTATTTTGTATTCTGCTTCTTTAAAAGTGGCTTTGCTATGAGTATTCGTTTTAAGAAGTGTTTAAATTATCTTAAATAAATTTTATAAATACGTAAAATATCACGAATAAATTTTCATAGCTTAAAAATTTTATATCGAAATTAAAATTTTGCTTCAAAATTATTGGCATCAATAATTCTTTTAAAGTTATAATTCTCATTCCAAGCGCTTCACCAATTTTATTCTAAAGTGCTTTTATATTCAATTCTGTTCATAAACTTTTTTTATTTATTATATTCAATGTTTTGTTGGCCGTCCATTTTATATTTGCATAGTCCATAATGTATCAAAGAACATATTTACACATTTTTTTTATCATTTATTTATCATTTGATGAGTTTTATAATAACACAGATATGCGCCTGATAAATGTCATTTGATTGCATATTTTGCTGGTGTTTTTCCTTTTCACAAAAGTACTCAGTTGTCAAATAAATTTTCATTTTTATATAATACCGATCATGAAAAAAGTAATATTTTCTTTTGCTGTTCATTGTTTAGTTTTTTGTCAATTTTTATAATGTATTTCCTGTTCTAAAAGCTGAAATAAATGTTTTTATATAAAAAAGAAATATTGTGTTTATTTTTAATATTGATTATTTTATTAGAATGGAGGAAACTCACAGACGATTGGCGTGCTTCGCTTTAGTGTGTGAAATTCCTATATTTGCGATGTTTACATCTTTTGTGTGAACTTCATCACTTAATATTTATTAAGAATAATTATCCTTTTGTATTATCCTAGATTAATAATAAGGTAAAAAGTATATAACTTTAGTATTTTTTGCATAATTTTTGTTTTTTGTTTTAGTTTAGTATATTTGTGTTAGTGTTAGGGCCAAGCCTGTTAATGTCAGTTACTTGGTTTGTTTATATATTTATTCATCAATCTAGGTTATTTTTTAGTACTTTTTATTTTTAAATTTTTGTTTTTTTTTTAGTTTATTATTATTTTTTATTTCCCCAAAGAATGGCTTACCGTATAGAATTGAGATCACTGAATTTGAAAAACTTTTCACAATTATTGATAGTTAGTGTATCATTCCATACAAATCATAAAATAGTTTTAATTTCTAAGAAAGATGTACATATGAACTGGTCAAAAAAAATGAAATATTAATGTTTATATTTCAGAGATTATTTTCTGTAGCAAAACCCACGAACAATAAAAAATTTAATGTAATTTTTAAATATTTCTCTTTCTCAAATATGTGATTAGACTATCTGCATCAAATACACTTCTCAAAAAAAATTTAGAGGAGCACATTGCTGTTTTTATCCAATGGGAGCTTGGAGTGGGTGCCCAGGGCCCGGATAAACTGGATTTAACCAGATTTTCCGGTTATAAATTTCGATCCGCCAGTGACAAGGGGGCCCGTAGATCTTCTGCGCCCAGGGTTCGAAATGAGCTTAAACCGGCACTGGGGAAGCGAGCAAAAAAGTGAAAAAACCGTTGCGCGATAATGGGAGAGTACGGGTGTAACAAAACGCAATACAGCATAATTTGGTTACATGTAAATCACAAAAACCTGATTGTTTGAAAATGATACATGATGTTTAATATAGTGTTGGGCGGGACGCACGGTGTCTTGATGTCAATGGAATACACACCATTGGCTTACGTGCGTACAGACCCCCCCACCCGCGCATGAAGTCTATTTCTTTTTCTCGACGAGCTGTTAACAAGATATATGGATCATTATTTGCTGTGGTAGCACGTGGATGACTTTCTCCTGGCTGATGCTGAACATGCCCTGTTTCTTAGAATCGATTCCACGGTCTTGCAATGACACTTCTTGCCCCTTCAGCAGCGTCCTCTACAGTTCTTTATCGGATTCCAGTCTGTCGATAATACTTCAAGCCTAAATTCCGGTAGATCACGTTGTCGTAACAGTTTTAGTCACATTTTCTCAGAACAAAAGTGCAAAACGGTTGAATTTCACCACTGATACAACGAAAAACAACAGCTTCTACGAAATCATGATTTCTGCGCTTAATTCCTTTTCTAGAGTTTTTGATTTCATGAACGTTAATTTGCATATGAAGTTTTTTTTTCTGATTTCTGCTACACTTTATATTATGAATGTTTTGTTTTGCGTTAGTTATCAGAAGAAATATTCACGTAATTTTATTAAATACATGTGTGCTCTGCTAAGTTTTTGAGCAATGTATATTTTACCAGATAGTGTTCCATTTCCTGTAACTGCTTTTTAAGAAAATTTTGTAACTTCTGGTCAGATGAACTTTGTGAACAACTTTGATATCAACATTTTTTTATCAAGTATTCTAAGCCATTATTCGGTATGATGGCCCAGATTTGATATCAATATGCAAAAAAGAAAACAGAAATATACAGTAGCTCTCAAAAATGTTCGTATATTTACAATTTTCTATAAAATTTAATGTTTCCTACTAGTAAAAATTAATATATCAGAATTATAATTCTTTTGCACTATCTGTAACTTGTTCTTATTGAAATAACATAATCAATTTTTAAGAGACATGAAGTAACATAATATATTATATTGAAAAATTAATAATCATAAATGTAATAAAAACTACGCCACTCAAAAGTCTTCTACACTTGAAAAAAATCTCTACATAGTTTTAGTTATTGTATTTTTTTTTCTTAATTTAGTACCCGCAGGGTATCTTTTAACGTCTGCAACAGCTTTTAAACGTCTTGGTATAAATTTCATCGTGGTTTTTTATTTGTAATTTCTGGAGCGATGTTCCTCCAATTTTCTGTGATTATTGTTTTTAGTTCACATTTTGTTTTTATGTGTCATCTCTTCTTACTCTTACAAATTCTTACCAAGCTTAAATTTAAGGAGATGTTTTCAGAATTTCGGGACAATTATAGAGACACCAGAGGCGTATGTTGAGAGTAGTGTGCTTGGGGTCATTATATCGTTAAATTAACCGACTCCAATACCCAAATTTTGGGCGGATAATTTCAAATTGTTCTTTAAAATATTTAAATAAAGCAATTCCCATGATCATCAATAAATACCAAATCACCTAATTCTGAAGTCGATTTATACCCTCACACAAAAAATCCTCCATGTTTCACTGTTCCAACTAAATTCGTGAGATTAAGAGTAGTACCTCGTTTTTTCTTCTTCAAACTATAATACACCCATCTGAATCAAAAATGTTGAATTTGCTGTCATCACAACTAATTGGCTGTCAATGTTGAATTTTGTGAAACTTAGTGTAAGGAAGTTTAAGAACACTTTTAAGAGCCACTTTAAACTTATTTCTTAACACAATAAAATTGAAAATGTCTACCTTTTCTTATACTCATGTTCAAAATTAAAGTCACAAACACATGTTTTTCGTCATAATTTTAAAATGCTTCCAGTAAAACTAATAGAGTTTGTGTATTATATATATAATATTTGTATTATATATTGAAGAACGGGTAGCACAGAATACCAACCTTCAATTTAGGAAAAGATGTTGTTTAGCGTTAATTTTTACAGAACTGCTGGATTGAAACCGTTCAAGCATATGGGAATTTTGCCTCCATTGTTGAGAATATTGTATTAAAACAAACACACACAAGTTAGTCTGTTTTCCGTGAGAATGTCTTTTCATAATCATTTAAATTATTCGTTGAGATGAAGAGCCGTTGGCAGTCTTAAAGCTAGCCAGTACCAAGCGGAGGTGGCTCGAAGGTTACAAGTTGCTCAAAAGGGGTCTCCCGATTATGGAATCAATTCCAAACAAATGGTACTGTCACCAGGAAGATCGGCCAAGGTTGCCTCAGAGCATTGACATATGTACAGGACCGCTACTTGGCATTAAGCCCACAACAACATAGGTGGACAACGGTGTTTCAGCTTGTTCATGACCTTGTTGCTGTGCCTGGAAGAATTTCCAGGCAAATAGTCTACAGCCGTCTTGCAGCGACTGGCCTTTTACGTCCAGCTTCTAATCTGGTGCATCCCTTTGTTGCATCCAGCAGGAAATCCCGGATATTGGGGAGCTAAAAGCATCCTTTGTGGATTCCACAAGAATGGGGGAAATTCTTTTCAGTGATGTGTCTAAACGTACCAGACAAAGTGATTCTCGTCTAGTTATCACCTGGAGATAAAATGGAGCTCACTTTCATCCCTTCTCCGTAACAAAAATTAACATATTTGGTGACAAAGGAATCCTTGTGTGTGGTGGCATAATGTTGGGCAGTCTTACGCCACTGTACGCTTTCAAAGCTTGTACTGTCAACTTACAGAGCTATAGGGATGAAATCCTCAAAGCTAATGTAAGGTTTTTCTGGGTGCAATGTGTCCGGACTATGGTTTTATGGACAATAATGCGCGGCTATACATGACGAAGTGAATATTCGCCGTATCGATTGATTCTCGAGGTCTCCGGATCATAATTCTATGGGCTCAATTCATGTGACGTCATAGTCATATGATAGTGTAAGCCACATGATTTTAGCCAATCTATTCAAAAACTCATGTGACGTCATAGTCACACGAAAAAACTATCTTGTGTTTCTAGCTAATCAGTTCACGCGCTCCAGAGTTGCCAAGTTTTGCTCTTTGCAGAAACTTTCTCTTAAAAAGTACATTGTACACAAAATGCATTTATTTAAAAGTATAAGCATAAAATACGGGTTTTTTTTAATTAAAAAAAATATTTTTAAAGAATTTTTTTTCCTAACATGTAAACATCTTTACCCAAATATGAAATTAGAAATTTTATCTGAGTTTTACAAATAGAACAACAAGGCCCAAATTTGTTTTTGTGTTTGTTTTGAATTCAATGGGAAAACACGTGTTTGTTTTTATCATGTGACATCATGAATTGAGCCTATTGAATATGTGTGTGGGATAGTATAGGAAAAGCCATTTCTCAACGTAGCTCTCCTCCAAGACACCCCAGGAACTATAAAAGACATCTAGTCTTAGTTGCCACAAATACTTATTGACATCCTCATAAACAGTATGACAGTTTGTTGTGAGGCTTGCATAGCAGTTCCGAGTGGTCACATTCCCTATTAGACAGATTTTTTCCGAAGTAAATTCTTTATTTCTGATTCACGATTTCACACTTTATTTATATGACTTGTACCTGAATTCACAATTAAAGCCTTTTCCATATTGTTATGTTTCTATATTCTCTTATTCACATTGTAGTATGTTTCTGTGTCACATTTTGCGGCAACGTAGTAAATAGTTCATCAGTTTTCACAGTTTTTAAGTTTGTGACCTTAATTTTGGACATAAGTGTATTTTAAAAAATCAAACAAATAAATTTTTATATATTTTAATGTATTGAAAAAATAGCATATATTTTTAAAATTTAAATTGGGACAAGTTTCGAAGTCATGTTTTAACATATATGAAAAATTTGTAAATTTAAAATAAGCAGGGGTAGATATTACGGCGAATATAATTATTTTTTTTTGTTAAAAAAACACGGGTTTTTTAAACAGTTTAAAAAAAAGGGAAAAAGCTTTTTGGTTTCCCGGGTTGAACAATTAAAAATTTTAAATAAAAGGGTGTTAGCTAAATATATACAGTCGGACTGTGATTTCACGTATTCTTCGGATCAAACAATTCGTTAATTCGGGGTTAAAAGGGCCCCCCAAAAACAATTTTTTTCATTTTGAGAAATTCTATAATAAGAAACTAGGCAAAAAATATCCATATTTAAATATTACACACTTTTTATTCAGCAGCTAAAAATATTATTAGCAAATTACTAAGCACCAGTTAACTGATAATTTTATAATACTGACAAATAGCTGTTTGACATTCTTTTTGGTTCCTGACTCGAAAGAATTCTTTTTCAACTTTGTGCAAAGAAAATACTGCGCCATTTACATCCTGGTGTGTGTAAGTTTTATGACTTTCAACGACTTTCTTATTTTCGACGATTTTTCACGACATTCTGCAGATGCCTTTTCAATTTCTGCTCGCTGTTTAATAATTGTAACTAATATCAATGTAGAAATTTTAAAACGTTCTGCTGTAGCCTTTTGTGGTCCAACGTTATTGTCAAATTCGCGTAAAATGTTAAGCTTTTCACTCTCAAAGAAAAATATTTTCATTTCCGACAATCTGCCATGCATCACAAATTTTCAAAAAAAAAAAAAAATTCTGCAAACGGTACATATAATAAACCTTATTTTTTATCAAGAAAGAGAGTAAATACTAAGAACTCTTAAAATATCCTCTTCATTGGGAAGTGGGATGAGATAAAACAAATAATATAAAAAAAATTCTTAAGTCAATTCCTACTTACATCAACAAAGAAAAATTTTATTTTAGCTACTTTTTATTAGATAGTTACAATTAAATAAATATGTATATACATATGAATTAAGTGATAATTAATTTTATTAATTATCTTTAAAAATTTATCGTTTTTCATCAAAACAATTGTGTATATAAAATTTCAGTTCAACTGAATAACTTAAAACGTGAGAAAAAAAAATATTTTAAAGTTTTGACCCAAGTCGCTAAGAATGAAACCTACGTGGCTGTATCGGTAATTCTATAAATAATAAGCTTCAGTCAATTAATTTTAATTAATCTTAGTTAAATTATCGTATTTTTACCCAAAACAATAGTGTATAGAAAATTTCAGCTCAAATGAGCGTTTTAAAATGTGAGAAAAAAAAAACCTTTTCAAATTTTGACACAAGTCGCCAGAATGGTCGTTAAGTCGCCAAAAATTATGCCAACATGGCTGTATTTGTAATTCTTTGAATATTTAGCTTTAATCAATTAATTTTTATTAATTATAATTAAATTACTGTATTTTCACCCAAAATAATCATATATATAAAATTTCAGCTCAATTGAGCGCTTTAAAATGTATTTTATTAACGATTGAAAATTACACCAAGATAAATAAATATATAGAGAGTGTGAGCTAATAGTGTGTAGGAATTGAAAAAAGAAATTTTCTGTCCTATTCAAAACTCACGCGATAAGTTACACTCATGGCTCACTTGCTCTTGTAAAGTCTACTAATGGGCTGCACCCCTTCTCTTCGAAATTTTCTGCTTGCAAGAAAAATCTTTTTTATGTTAAGGGCAAAAAGGATGTGCCATTTGAAGAGAAATCCAATTTTTTCTAATCCAAACTCATAAAAATTTTTTTTTTCGGCTGTTGAAATAATTTTTTTCGGGGTTTATTATTTTTTAAATAGAGATTTTTGCGCTTTCATTTTGATAGGGAAAAAAAATTCGTTACATCGTGAAATTCGTTAAATAAGGGTTAGGTAAATCATGGTTCAGTTATATTTTCTAGTTTTTATGACATTTTTGTTACATTTTTAGTGAGATTGTCCAATATCAGTTCCCTTCTATATCTTTTTACACCCTCCAATTTCAGGGCCTTTCTCTCTGCCTTGTATGATGTCCTAGTAAACTATAGGGAATGTAGGAAATTTAGGAATATAAAGGTTTTAAGCATACATAGGGACTTACTGTGCAAGTCAGACTATATATGTGTGTCTACCTTTCTGTAACTTCGCTATAATATTTCCTTAATTCATACTATAAGACTTCAGATAAAATTTTAGTTCTTTTATTTTCCCTGTAAATATAGAACGATCTAGCTCTTATTTACAGACCTAAGAAAATATTTATTTTTGATTTTATTGCACAGTGATGAATATTTTGTTGAGTTATATAGTGTAATTTGAAGCGAAATATATACCTTGAACATAACTATTCTAGTAGACTGAAAAATAAAATCTGCATAAAAAACAACAAATTAAAAATTTAAAAATATATATATATATATTTTTGGAAATATTAAAATTTAATCATCTGGCAATATAAGCTATTTTTTGTTCTCTTACAAAAAAAATATATATCTTAGTTTTTTTCATTTATGCATTAAAGATTTCAATTCACAAAACTAACTGTAACTGTGTAGATAGTCACAAAATATTGTTCGGAGAAAGTCACGTGATCGAAATAAATATTTGTGCGTGTGTGTGGTGTCTTTGTGTGTGTGTATTTGAAAGGTATCGAAAATAAAGTATTAACGTAAGGTAATTTTCAATTTTGCTATTTTTATTTTAATTTAATTCTATCGGAAGCTTACAGTTAAATCAATTTGAACATAATCATTTATTTCAAAAAATCACTGAAAATTTTCAATTTTTCCCTCTTGATTAATAAAAACCTCCAATAATTTTTTGCCGATAAATTTCGATTAAAATACATGAGAAGATCAAAAAAGATGATTATATAATCCATGGGATCCATCCAACTTCCCCTACAAATTCATTATTGTCTTTATGTTCTCCAGCAGAACTCAAATTAATTGTCGAATTATATGATTGGTTACGATCTGTTACAGGAAAATTTGATTTATTTTTTGCATGAACTTCTGTACTCATTTGGGTTCCATTTTCTAAGCTATCGATTAAGGTAGATAAGGTCAAAAGCGAAGTCATTTTATCAGTATTGGTGGTAGACTTCACATTCTCAGTTGTTGAACCTAGTTGCTTTTTTACAGTTCTTCTTTTCTTTAGCATAACTCCTTCTTCGATTTTATTTGGCTTAAAGATATCAGAAGCCCCTAACCTACGGTCAAATTCTAATTTCACTTTTTCTAACACAGAATTGACAACTGTATCCACTAGAAGGTCTTTAACTTCATTCATTTTCTGCTTGTTTGATTTTAAAACCTCCCCCTTATCGCTCGGCATTTTAGAATTATTTGCATTCTGCTCATTTCCAAAGACAGCGGTACTTCCATTGATGTTTTCGTTTCTCGTTTTAACCGTTGGCGCCTGATTGATCGCAGAATCAGTATTACGTGTCAGCATTTCTATAGATTCCGTTTTTGAATTAGAAGCGGTTTCTGTTTCGAAGGATTTACCACTTTCTTTTGTCGTTGGATGATTGGCACCTGTAGTCGTTTCAGAATTTTTTAAGCTGGACGTGGTTAGAGTTGTTACATCCATTTTGTCTTTCAGAATCTTTTCCAATCCGGTTTTCAAACTGTGCCTCAATAAGTCCGCGCCACCATTTTCGAATATAATTTCGTTCTCAATTGCTTCTTCAAACATTGCATCCATTAAGACCTTTTCGAATTCGGTCAGAGCGGAATTCATCAGCAAAGAACTGAAATTCTTCCTTTTTCTTCATTTGCCAGATTGGAGAAATTTTTCATGCCAGGAGCTTCACTAGATTTGTTGACAGATGTATGGCTGATTGATGGTAGACTTGTAAGATCTCGCAGTTCATGATTTTTCTGATGTAAATCTAACATTTCGTCTTGGTCGATAACAAAATTCTCAACAATATCTGGCATCATAAATACTTCCCCCATATTTTCGGAAACAAAAAGTTCTGATTTGTTAGAAGTCACGGCATCATATGTTTTTTCAATAGTGTCGTTCTCCAACCGTGCCGTTTGACTTTCCAATGGTGTGTGAGAATCAATGTGTTTACTATGTTCTGTTGAAGATGTAGAATTTTGTTTCGGTTGGCTAATTTTTCCATTGAACTTTATTCTAAAAAGAGCACTTGAGTTTGTTTTAGGGCTTGTATGATCATCATTCAAACTTATAACAGTATTTTTTTCACTTATATATCTTGTACTGTCATTTGTATGAGCAACGGTAGTAAAAGAATTGTTCTTAGTTGTTGCGCTTCCGTTAACGTAGACCTTAGTCACATTGAAGGATGGATTTTCTTCTGGGTATGTATTATTTGGTAGACTATCCAAACCCGGTTCAAACATTAATGCAAGATACGTATAATTCGTTTCCATTAGTTGATAATTTTTCTTCGTGCCGTTATCTATCATTTTCATGGTGTTTTGTCCCGCTACTGGTGATGAAATCGACAAAGACCTCATTTTAATGGTTCCAAGTGTTGGAGTTACTAAAGATGTCGTATTTTTTGTATAGTGTCCAGAAGTTGGCGTTATTGATATTTCTCGATTCTTTGTATTTTGGGCAGTTGACGGAGTAAAAGTTTTACTGTCCTCTCTTGATCTGACAGTTACTGATGACGAAATGTTTTTCGTACCGATTCCTGGAGTGGACGTTACTAATGAGGTAGATGTATTATTTCTGGGTGTGGCAGGACCTTCCAGATAGTGTGTATTTACAAAAGATATTCGCTCATCCAGTATTGGTGTTACCTCTCGCTTGTGCTGAAGGTATTGAATAATAAGGAAAATTTCTGGTTGACCTATAAAAAGTAAAAATTATTACAAAGTAAACAAAAGTACGCTAAATTACATATACACATCATCTGCCACTTTTATTTCTCACATCATATCGTCATGTTTATAATTTACATTTCATTATAGGGAATGAGAGTTGCTTTCATACTTTATTAAATCGAATTATTTACTTAATTTAAACTTTTTAAATCAAATGAAATCTCTCAATTCCTACCTTTAATGCAGTGCTTCTCAAAGGTTCAATATTCGCGACCAATATTCAATCATGATTTTCATCGCGCCCCCTCATACAATAGCAATGTATTGAATTCAATAATACTATACTTTGATGCTAAAACTACGATACGACTTTAACCTGTAAAGTGGCACCGGTTTATATAAACGTCTCGCTCAGCCAAAGCATTCATTTTCCCTGACGTATATGTATCTCTTTCCAAAGTACGATATTTTCTGTGCACTGTTATTCATAAAATTTTTCCGAAGGTTTTGGAATGCAAGAAAATGACCTTGACAATGTTTCCGAAGGATTTACTTATAACAGATTATTTCCTTCTTAGTCCTCCCCCAATACATCTTATACTCGCACCTACATGGAAAAAAATTGGGATTGGGAAGTTAATAGTGTAACTTTTATTTGACAGTTAAGGGTTTTATTATAAACCGTACAAATTATAGGTTAGTGTTAAAATTTTTGCATATAATTTTATACATGATAAACCCATGGGGTCACTGTTAATTATTAAAACTTGTTCTTATCTTAGTATTGTTAAATTAATTATAAAATACATTGTGTAGTACTGAGACATTTATAAGTGTTTATTATATCGGTGTAAATGTGTATTTTACTTTTTATTATGTCAGAATGTATTTTGTTTGTTTACCTTTAGTGAATTGATTTTTAGGAATAATCTGTTTTCGACTTTTCATTACGCTTGCCCCCCCCCTTCGTAGAGTTGTCACGCCCCCCAAGGGAGGCGTGCCCCACAGTTTGAGAAGCGTCGCTTTACTGTACAAAAACCACGGCAAACTTCACTACTACAAACTTCGGCACTACAAACTTCAAGTGTAAAAATCGAACTAAAAAGTCAATTTTTGTTACAAAATTATATTTTAAATATATTGAAGAAAGGATAATTAGTTAAATATTACTGTGCAAATGATTTATATATTCAAAAAAAATTGACATTATAATTAAATAATTAAAATTATTAAACGATTTGTGAGAGAATACAAAATAAAATCAGGAGAAAGATATTTTAACACAAGTAAAGCTCGGTTTCTGTATACTGGACATTTATAAGAATAATCCCCCACTTAATGTTTCTTATTTAATATTTAATTAATATGCTTATTTTGTGATTAAAATTTTACTTTTTTTTAACTTTACTTCCCCCTTCCACCACCACGTAATTGGTCATTTTTCTCATACGCGATAAAAATGCAACGCATGCGCATACTATAAATAGTTCAGTGTACTAGTTGATCTAACTCAGTCGAGATCAGGTGGCATAAGAAACAAAAACAACAGTTTACTAGTTTGCAACCAATAATTTACATGGCTTAGCTATTGCACGTAAATTATTGGTTGTAAACTGATAATCTGTACTATATATTGAATTAATAAATCATCAATAAAGAAATAAAACAAAATAAATGAATGCCATATAGTGTAGTGATTGTTCGTAAATCAAACCTGTTCAAATATGTTCCACTAAATCTAACGTTTTCTATTAAATTATATATAATTGAAAAAATAAAGACAACAGATGCGAACCATAATCATCGAGATCCACTAAATCGTGTTCAGCATAACCATCGCCACCTTTTGCAAGAAGACCAGGCATTGCGATAAGGTACGTCTTGAAAAGATTGACCGGTTCATATTCATCCATAGTGTGTCTACAACGAACTGATAGCGTTTTTACGCGTTGTCCAGGTGGCTTAGTGACGTCATATACGACTCGAAGTCCTGCAAAAATGAAAAATAGTAATAAAGTACTTATTTTTCTAATGTAAGCACATTACTCGAATATCATGGACGATTTATATAGTAAAAGCGCTTTCCTTGTTATTTTATGAAAAATATTTCGAAAGTAAGTTTCGTCCCTTTTTTGAAAAAGAAAATGGTACTCCAGGGGAAACCTGCAGTTACGATAAGAATCTACATCCAATGCGGGTTCAATGACGGGTAGTAGCATCAGCGTTAGAGGACTGACGTATGCGCAGAACCCCAAAGAAGAGAAAGTAGCAATAGTCTGGTATGTCCGAGATTATTTGAGTATAAATCACGAAAGCAGCTAGACGTGTGTTGTAATGCAACGTGGTCATCAATGGAATTGCATGCTATTATCTGGAAGGAATGGGCAAATGGAATTATTGTGCATGTCATCCAAGCACACCTACAGACCGTATTTTCTGAAGAGTTCAAAAACCAAATGCTTGCTCGCTGATGTTCCATATTCAGTAAAGGAATGCAGAGTATGGAGGATGAAGGCTGATGTGGGAGTCCATCAACATCCATGAATGAAAATAGCATTGCTAGAGTGCAGGGCATGGTGTTAGGGGACGTCCACAATGCGTACTGGTCACCATATGCTTCATGATGTGTTGTGAAAGCGTTTGTAAGATGGGTGCCAGGAAACCCGAACTTGTATCACAAGAGAGCAAGAATGTGAATCAACCTCTATCACTTGATGCAACACGCGCAAGAGGGAACTGAATTCCTATTCACAGGTGATGAAACGCGTTAGCCTAAAAAATAAAACCGCCTCAATGACGTGGACTCATCCCAGCTCACCAATGAGGAAAAAGTTCTTCCAAAACAATGTCAAAGTGGAGAAAGTTGAGTGACAATTCCTTGCATCACAGGGCCCCAAGATTTATCAATGTGATTTCTTCAAACTACAACAAATGTCTCAATGTCGGTGGAGACTACGTCAAAAACTAGTGCTAAATATATAGTTCATAAGGCCATAATGAATTCTTTCTTTTTTTTTTTTTGGCAATAAAGGTTCAGTGCAAAAAATGACGAAACATACTTTCGAACGTCCCTTACAACGGACGGCATAAGATTAGATAAAAAAAAGCAATTAATTTGAAAGCATGGGGGAAGAGAGGGATAAAAAATCCCTTGTGTAAGGTTTTAGATATGTTTATTACATCTATATACACTCACTTCCAAAAGTTAAGCACGGAGAGGAAAATGCTAATTTCCGGAAGCCAATCAAAATTGAAGAGGATGCAATTCGCTGCAGAGGTTAATGGAAGTATGCAAATATGTTAGGTAACAGTCAACCGTGATTTCATGTCAAGAAATATGCAAAAAGGGCAGTCTTATAAGAAGCCAGCTTTATGAAGGGTTACAGAAGTTGATTGTAAGTGCTGATAGAAAGTGTTTAAAATTTTGGTACAATTCGTTTTCAAGACATACGTGGTTCTATGACTTCCAGAAAACTAATGGAAGATTCTGAGCGCTGGCGGGCTGTGGGGCACATTAAAGCAGGACTCGATCACAGATGTTGCTCTTTTCTTCGGCGTTCATCATTCTGTAATTTCACGTTCATAGAAACTATTCCAAACCACACAAACAGTTGTCCGAAGGCCCGTAGGTGGTCGCCTAAGGGTTACAACCCCCGTGGAAGATCGATATATTGCTATTGTAGCCAAGCGGAATCGCAGAGCGACCTCGAGACGTGTGACATCTATGGTTACAGCGTCCATTGGTAAGGCTATATCTGCAGCTAATGTACGCCGAAGATTACATATGAATGGAATGTATGCCCGGGTACCTCGAGTTTGTGTTCCTCTATCCATCCAATCAAGAGGGGCGTGATTAAAGTGGTGCCTGGAACATGGCAATTGGACTGTGTCTGACTGGAGCAATGTCATGATTACTGATGAGTCAAGATTTGCTCTGGAGCCAGATGACAAGCGTATAAAGATATGACGTAAACAAGGAACACGCAATCAGCCCCAAAACATCACTGAACAGCACGCATTCCGAGGTGGAAGCATTACGGTGTGGGCAGGGATTTCGTTAGGATACCGCATCGACCTGTACATCTTTAAACGGGGTTCTGTGACAGCTGTCCGATATCGAGATGAAGTCCTGGAACACATTGTGAGATTGTACGCTGCAGCAGTTGGCACTACTTTTGTTTTAATGGACGATAACGCACGTCCCCATAGAGATGAGATCGTCGATGACTACCTGGAGAGTGAAGGGATTGCGCGTATGGCGTGGCCAGCATATTCGCCCGACCTTAATCCCATTGAAAATCTTTGGGAGGCTCTCGGCTGTGCTGTATCTTCAGTTTCCCACATCGAGCCACTCTTGTTGAGCTTGGAACTGCTTTACAAGAAGAATGGCGATTGCTTGATTCTGCGGTGGTTGACCACCTAATTGAAAGCATGGTTAGAAGGTGTAAACTTTGCATACAGATGAGGGGGATCACATATCCTATTAATGTCCTTTTTTTTTCATTTTATGCTGTTTATTTTCACTTTAAACATAATTCTGTTTAGGTCTCCAATATGACATTATCTGATAACTTACAAAAATTCAATATTGTTTTCATTTCTGTATATAATTATTGATTTTATTTTATGTATAAATATATATGCTACTTTACTGTTAAATTTTGTGTCAATAAGAGCAGTATTTGTTGATTTTTGTGCATTTTACATCTTCGTGCTTAACTTTTGTGAGTGTATACTTAACACCAATACTATAACATTCTTACATTTAATATTAAGTTCATAAATATTTCAATTAATAACTAAAAAAAATTATGAATGCTACGCATTGCCCCAAGAAAGTGATTCAACTTTAAATTAGAAATACTTAAAATAATCTCTCTATCTCTATAAAAAAAAAAGGTTTTCGTAATGCTGTAATAAGTTTAATAAATTTGGTGAGGTGTACTGGCGAACAAAATGCAAATTTTAGATCAGGCGCTTATAAATCTCGTTCATCGACTAGCTCTGCCCACACACGCACATGCGCTTACGTGTTCTATATACAAGATGCGCCTCTTTGTATCTTCTCTTCTTCAATGGAACATTTTTAAATTTCGTTTAAATCTTTTCATGAAATTCGACAAAAATGCAAATTCTCTTAATTTTGCACACTATGTGCATTTGCCCAACCCCTTTAGTGAAACTATTAGTGGTCATAAATCATGTAAAAGTAAATCTCCCATTTTAGATGAAGAAAGCAATAAACGTGACTTTAATTGTTTCAAAACCATGTAAAAGAAAAACTGTAAGAAATACTTGTGTACTTAACTAACACCAACTTCAGCTACTATTGCTGATCTTATATTTATCTTAAAATATTTGCATTATGTTATATACAACCAAGTTAATGAATATTGGAATCAGTTGATAAGTTATAATAATCGTCCATGCTTTATTAACCTGAAATTTGAAGAAAATAATCTGGAGCTTTAGTTTCATCAGGATCGTATTCCTCTACGGAGTGTTCCATCATTTTTAGTAATTGTTCTCCTGACAAATACACTCTTTTCATGAAGTCTCCAACGTATAAGGAATATAGAAGATCTTTCATTCTGATTTCTCCTGTAAAAAAAAATTGATATTATTATTTCTATAACTTGCTTTTATAACAAATTAATTTTTTGGATTTAGATTCAATTCAATAGAAATAAAAAGCACTCTTGCTGTATATCAATAAATAATTAAGATTTAAATCTCTTTTTTTAATAGCATCTTTTTTATTTACCTAAAACTTTTATAAAGTGAAAAGTAAGAGACAGGTTAATCGAACGACATTAAAACAGCTAGATTCGTTACGATTACGTGATAAATGTAATCACATGTTTTCCTTTGAATTCAAAGCATTTTTCCCTCATTAAAAAGAAAAAGAAGAATTCTAATATTATACATGTACTTTTAAACCAAGTACATTTTCTTTACCTATGTGCACTGTTAGGGGCGTAACGCAGAATATTAGGTCTCCCCTGCAAATTCAAGTTTTGGGCCCAAGCCATATCTTACAAAGGGGTCAGTCAGGCTTTGGGCTTCCTAGAACCTGAGCCCCCGATTTATAGGGGTGTACTTTACGCCACTGTACACCGTTACTGTACACAAATAGGTGCATTTTAAAAGAAATTTTCCGTAAAAGGAAATTTGCTTGTAACGGGTCTATCCGCGAACCTGTAACTAACCCTCTTGGGGTGAATTTATTTCTTTACAAAAGCATCAATTAAGCTTACTGCAGAAGTTATCACACCCATGCAATGGTCGTTTAATGTATGATTATTCTAGTAGTCCATTCTCTACAAGGTATTATTGCAGGCAACATATAAAAGTAAGCAGAGAGCTGCTCTCTGTTTCACTGAATCAGTAGTCTCACCTGAAACTAGTAGCTTAGGAGTTTTAGATCCAAATGTTTCTGCCATTTCTCTGCTGCCAATATTTGCAACGCACTGCAAAGCTAAGTTGACATGGATAGGATTGCGTGTTGAAAGATTATTTTTTTTAAGTGGATGATCAAGAGCATCAATTTGTTATTTGCATTCATCAGTACTGATATAAATAAATATCCAATTTGCTGTTTAGAATACTTATTATAAGATTAACAGCTTCCACATATGATCAAAATTGATGTCATGTTCCAACAAAAATAAAAAATAAATAAAAGTTTGCATACATATTTCTTTTTCTGATATCCCTCTAATGTCCTATCACCTTTGAATTTTGATCTGGATGTTTGCTAATTCTTTATTAATTTTTTTAATTTCTTTTGGAGCAAACGTTTGGTCACCAAGATGCGTGCATTTTTTTTTCTACTTGAAAAATGAACTTTTGTATTTAAATTTATTCCAAATTTTGGGAAACATTTGTTTTTTTACAATTGTTTTGCTATAAAATGAGACTTGGGTAGAAGGCGAGAATTCCTTGATTTGTTTGTTTACTGTATATTATAGTTGAAAAATTGTATGCATTCATTGTATATATGTATAAAACATCTGGTTTGGGACACGGTAAATAGGGACAAATAACCATAACACTAACAGCTCAGCGCGAAAGGAAGGGGGAGTTATTTTTGGAAAAACCATATGGTGTTTATATGTGGAAATGTGTATTTAGAATTTATTAGCATTAGAAGTATATGTATGACTGATTATTGTTAACAAATGTATGTATTGATGCTCGATGAATATTCAGTGTACAGATGCAGGATACTGTGATGATTAGATAGTGATTCTATTTCCATTTCAGGGAGACAGACCCTGATGTTCATAATTATCAGAGAAAATTGATGTGGAAACAAAGTTAAGAATTGTATTGTACACGCCTGGGGATTTCGTCTTCAAAAGAGGGAGGTTTTCCCCTAGTCCTAGTCCAATGGGGTGTATTTATGTATTGTATTTTTTTCATATACGTAAGAGCACCGGTATAATTGACTAAATTTAAATAAGGAAGTAGGTTAGTTAAATTTTTTGCGCGATGTTGCAAGTGCAAAACTGGCCAGAAATGGGTGTAACTCAAATTTTTGGCAATTTCCTGAATCAGTATTAAAACTTAGTAACGTAATTTTTGTCGAATCGTTGAGACCCTCCTATAAATCATATCTTCTTCACAGGAGGAGGGGAGGAGATTGTGACGGGTATATCTGCGAACCTGTAACTAATCCTTTTGGGGTAAATTTATTTCTTTTTAACTGTTGTTCTATTGAAAACTTTCTCCTGAAGAAGAAGACTCGATTTATTCAAATGAATAGTTCTATTTAAGCATTGATTTTTTATACGCGAGGTTAGTTGAGAGTAGTTGTTGAGATCTAGTCCAGAGTTAGTCTACGAGTAGTTTCTGGATAATCAATTATTGCTAATTGACGATTAAGTCATAAGAAATAAAAATAGAGTCTTCTACTTCGGGAAAAAGTTTTCAAATAGAATAACAGCTAAAAAGAAATAAATTTACCCCAAGAGGATTAATTACAGGTTCGCAGATAGTCCCGTTACATGGTAAAGGAGAGACGCTTGAACTGATTGGCTGGAAACATGTGATTGTTGTGTTAATGCATTTATGACATTAATTTAGTCCATTGCTATGAATAAACTTTTGGCAGCCAGAGACTGACTAGCTGAAACTCCAGTACATTGCAACAAGACATTTGGATGATGTATAAAACTGAGAACATTCTAATTCTTTGTCATAATTTTTATGCGAACGAGGTTCCATCAACCCACTCGGACCTCGCAGATGTACTTGTGAAAAGTCTGTGCAGATGTCTGCTTTTGAGAGAGGACATATAGTTAGGACTAAAAGAAGCAGGGTGCTAAGTCTATGGATTGTTTGACATTTAGGTTGGAGCGATGCTACCATTCGAATGATGTTTGCAGGAAAGTGTGGCCAATGGCTGTACAAAACGTTAAGGTAGAGGTCTGCCAAAAGCGATAACACAGAAATTGTCTAACAGATGCAAGGTCTGAGAAATCGTCCATTGGCACTCACAGCTTCTTATACATCTATATAAAAGACTTAATATCCAACCGGGACGCTAGTAATTCCAACAATCAGCGAACAGGAGCTGAGATTGTGGAGACCTTAGCTCCAATTGCTCCTCGCTGTTGCAAGCCGTCAAACGCGTATGCCATAGTGCAAGAATGTGTTTGACCTGGGACCTTCCATACTAGAATAGAATTGCTTTAAGAGATAAGTCTCGTGTTAAAAACTGTTAACATCAAACTTATGTGAATCGCCTTTCTCCCACCAGAGGACGCTAGTTGCGTCTGATGTAAGCAAAAAATGTTTTTGTTTGGTAGTTGATTTGGAAGACGCCCCCAAAAAGGAACTTTCTCTGTTTACCGCGATTTAAATTTGTTATGTCTTGTATTCGTGTTTATATGTAGTAAAATGTATATAAATTCTTAACCAATAATTTTAGTTAAAACTTAATTCAGAAAGTCTGTGTCTTACAATTTAAAAAATCAAGTTTTTGGATACACCAATCTGCTCTCTGCCCGGAAAACATCAGGAAAGGTAGAATATTTTTTTATTTTGTTAAATAACCTATCGGAAGTTTTTTTAGATTAAAAATTTCTAATAAATTAAAGAGTGATTTATTACATCTCGCTTCAAATAAGCTAAATTTATGATGGTCACATGATAAATGCACAGTCACGTGCTCTTCGTTGAATTAAAACCTAGCATCAGACTTCTACTTGTTATTAGACTTGTAAAATTTTGATAAAATTCCAAATTTGATAGTTTGGCAAAGATGTTCTAGTACTAAGATTCTTCAAAAAGTTTTTTAAAAAAAAAAAAATTGTGTTGTGCGTGTGTTTTTAAATCATTTTGTTGACCTAGTTGCGTTATTATTTTTGACAAATATGTACTTTTTGAAGGAAAGTTTCAGTAAGAAGTGAAAGTAGGCAATAGAGAGAAGTGTTGTTGTTGATCATTTCCATGTCTAGTCAAGCTAGACAAAATCCATGATTTCACTCACTCTCAAAAAGTCCAACACCATTAGAGGATCTTCATAAAGATCTTGTTTGTAAGCCCCAGGCAGTCAAGAATGTGTTCTGGAGATGCCTGGCAGGCAGAACATCTAACACAAGCCGGAAGAACTTTGTTTCCATCCTTGAAAGTCAAAGTTCGGAGGTAGCCACTCCGGAAACGTGTTAGAATAGATTGTTCCTGACTGCTGCATTAAAGGGAATGTGGAAAAACTGATTGGCTGGAAAAACATGATTCATGACATCACATGAGTTTATGAGCTAATTGGTAGGAAACATGCTGTGTGACTTATCATGTGACTATGGCGTCACATGAATTTAGCACATTGAGACATATTAGCTAGCATTTCAGTAGGGTAATATCCGGCTTCACACGACAGGCTTTCTATTGTTTATATTCGTGCTTCATCAACATTTTTTTGGCCTGCAAGTGTCCAGGTCTCTTCCCATTATTCCCATTAGTGAATGTTCAGATTCTAATTAACAGACATCTCTTGGCTCCAGGGTGGATCGTACTAATATATAACTCAAATACTGGTTTTAGAACGTGTATAGCAAACAATCAAGCAAGGGGCCAGCTGTACGCGTCAATACCCAGCCAACCAGATTCCGACTGGCTTGATTTGATTTTTACTACGTACGTCGTTCTTGGATAACATCTTGTATCAGGACAAAAAGTGAGCCTATGTATTAGTGGTAGTTTTTGCTTGTTTGTTTGTTTTTGCAGCTGGATTTGCTGAATAAAAAACATTCAGTTCCTGTAATACTGTTAGCAGTTTAGTTTCAATACATGTACATAAAATATATCAATTTTTCGTACCATTCGCATTTTCCGTTAAAGTTGGTATAAAAATATATGTGTGTTATTCCAGAATTCCTACAGTTCTTAAGGTTTCCGAAGACGCTCGGACTACTTATTTAAAAAATGGCATACTGAAACATTATAAATGTTTTTTGGGGAATTAATACCAATGAACATTAATATTTAACTATCATACTAACATATATAATATATATATATATATATATATATATATATATATATATATATATATATATATATATATATATATATAACAATATTTAAAATGAATTATCTAAATTTTACAAAAATCACAATAATTGAAATTTTATCAATATTTTTGAAAAATTTCAATGCAATTAGAAAAAAATAATAAACTTATATCAGTAAAAGTATTACTAAAACAAATTAGATGCATTGATATAGAGAATATACTACAATTTTAATGTTTCATCAAAATTTAAAATTTTTAAAACTGATCGAGTAAATATTATAAGAAATGTGACATTCTTTATGAGACCATTATTTAAATAACTCAAAAAGTATTCATGCAATAAAGAAATAGTATATTCTATAGAAAATAATATAAATTCAGGTTCAAAAAATTTTATATAAAAACATCCGTAACATATTGAGTTATCAGATGTTATTGAGATTTTTAACAATTTAAAAAATTCCCACTTCTAGTAGATTAAAGACCCTCTTCCGATTTTCTAATTTTATAAAATTGATTGTAACTTGGCCTCTAGGTAGCGTAGAAACAAAACAAAGTGCGAGTGATGATCAGAAAAAAAGGTTACAAGCCTCAGCATTTGAAAACTACATATTGTGGAGAAATTTTGCTTCCCCAGAGTGGAGACAAATGATGCTACTTGTCATACAGCTGGTTTGCGGGTAGGTAGTGACAGTTCTCAGACGGTTCAGAACGGTTGAAATGGCAAGATTCTTAGGAAATTGGTCTCGTTTGGAATTGCGAGCCATGATTCGATTCTTATGGACAAAGAATGTGTCCACATCTGCAATGAGCAGGCAACATGTAGCGAAATGGTGTCACTCTTTTCAATCAGGCAGACAGGATGCAAAACCGCAATATGACAGGGAGCAGACGACCATGTTCTTCAACGACAGATATCACCACGGCACGAATTGGAGAAATGATTCAAAATGATCGCGACGGGTAACTCTGCGGAAATCTCCTCAGAGCTGGGACTGAGCTATGTTAGCGTGCAGCATATCATTTCTGATGTGCTGTAATATTCCAAGACAGTGCTGTGAAATCCTCCGCCGAGACCTGTCTCAATGGACAGGAACCTGATTTCTACCAAGGCGGGTTAAACAAGTTGATTCTACGTTCTGATAAATACATAAATATAGACTTGGTAATTATGTCGAAATATGATAGGCACGTATGCCTCTTAATTCCCTTTTGTATTTTCTGTCTATTGCTAATAAATATTTCCTTATTTGACTTGTAACCATTTTTTCTGATCATCCCTAGTTGGCTCTATTCAATAAAATGCTGTACTAAAACAAAAAATATGTCTTTTGACCGAATTTGCTCATTTCAACGTATTCGGATACCTTAAATGGGTATATAATACTTTTAAAAAATCTTGATGCTATTTTTTGTTTTTAAAAAAAGCAAATTCAACGTGATTGTTCTTACTATCTCAAAGATATATTGAATAACATCTCTGCCGTGGGAACAAACTTACCAGCCTTCAATGGGTATCGAAAGCATCCTGCAGTGATGACGACTGCATCGACGTATCCCCACTTTTCTGGATCACTTTTCTCTTTCATAATATCTTTGTACAATTCATAAATATTCAACATGGCATCCGTTACAAAATTTCCTAGACTGCATTCCTTTGTTTTGCAGGTATTGGATTCGAAGTCGAAACTGGATTTGGCAAGAATTTTGTCATCATCAGGCAGTCTTCTATTATTAGCGCGATTCATGAGATTCCAGTGGGTATTTTTCAAATAAGTCAAGGTTTCATTGTCTAAAGAGAAGGGGAGAAAAAGAGTTTGAAAAAATTTTAGTTTTTTGTCTTGCAGATTCACAAAATTTTGTAAAAAGGGCCTTTTTTTGTAATAGTCATTGAGGAATACCAAAAGGAACTACCAAAGGAGTACTTAAAATTTATCGCCATTTTGTGTTTAATAGAATTCGATTTAAAAATAACTATTTCAAAACGAGATTCTTTGTAAAATTTCTAACAAATATTACTTGATAAAATTCTCGAGCATTATTTTATCTATTAAAATTCAGAAGAAGACTCCAAAGTGGGAGCTATCTTATTGAATTGACCTAACTTTACACAGTCTTGTTATGCATACTTAATGGAAGATTACCTTTTATATGTTGATCGCTTCTAATACACTATCTGGCCAAAAGTATCCGGACACCCGGTGGTATGGACTTGGAGTGTCCTGAGGCACATATTAATATGATGTTGGTCTCCCTTTTGCATGGATGGCAGCCTGCACACGTTTGGGAAGACTTTCCACCAAATTTTTGGATAGGTGACCATAGGAATTGCCTTCCAGGCGTCCTTCACAGCTGAAGTGAGTGCTTGCAGTGAGGATGGTCGAATTGGCTGTCTATGTATAATCTGCGCTCTAATTCGTCCCAAAGGTGTTCTATGGGATTTAGATCAGGGCTCTGAGAAGGCCAGTCCAGTTTTTGAACACCCATTTCGTCAAACCACGTCTGTGCAAGCCTCGATGTGTGAATGGAGCAGTTACCCTGCTGGAAGAGAAATGGGCCTTCCCCGAAATATTTCCATGGAAGTGCAGTATTGTCCCGAATGTCCACATTCATCTCAGAGTTCATGTTTCCAATCACAGGAACTAACAGACCCAGGCCAAACCACGAGAAACACCCCCATACCATTATGCTTCTACCACCAAACTTAACAGTCGGCACAATGCAGTCACTAAAGAAACATTCGCCGGGCATCTGCCAAACCCAGACACGTCCATCCGACTGCCAGACTGTAAAGCGAGATTCATCACTCCAAAGAACAGTTTTCCACATGTCCACAGTCCAATGACGGTGAGCTCTACACCATTGCAATCGATGCTTCGCATTCTGTGGAGTGATGTTTGGCTTTTGAGCGGCTGCACAACCATGGAATCTCAACTTTTTAAACTCTCGACGGACAGTCCTGCTGCTAACACTAATTCCTGATGAACTTTGGAACTCCTGAGAAATTTAAACCAACGAGATTTTATTTCACTACCCTTTTCAGAGATCTGCGGCTGCGTTCACCAAGTATTTTCGGCCTACCGGTTCGTTTTTCTGCAGTTTCACTGCCTCGACGTTTCCACTTCTACCTTTCACCAGTGGATTTGGGTTTCTGTAGAATGTCCGTATTCAGAAATGTTTTCCCCCACAAAGGTGGATCCCATATACGCCACGATCAAACCCAAGCGCCTTTGGACTTACTATTGCCTCATAAACGCATAAATACAATCTGAAAAAACCACTCCCAACACTTTTATAACTTTCAATTACGTATTAAATTGGTAACTCGTCAGAACTCTTTTAAGGGGCCCGGGATACTTTTGGCCAGATAGTGTACTTACCACTTGGACAGCTACAATCGATGTTAATTTACTTTTAATATAACCTACGCAAGTCTATAAGTCAAATCCATTGTACGTTAAAGGGTAGAGTTTGTTATCTCCAATTTTTTCCTATTTTATTTTACTTTTTAAAAAGTTTTTTTATTCCACGAGTTGATATTACTGATTGTGATATTAGATCTAATTATATGTTGTTTACCACAGATTTGCCATTTTCTTGCATCTGACTCAAATTTAAGGCACATCTTACCATTGGTGAAATAATGAATAATTAAAAATGGATTTTAATAGCACAAAACGATTCAAAATAATGCATTCCATAATATAATGAAGACATTTGATGCAAAACATTTCAAAGTACGTACAATAAAAAAGGTTTCGGCTTAGAGTTTTTAAATGTTTCGAATTAAATTTATTGAATGATTAATTTTTTATATTGGCTTCATTTTTAAGCTTGCCTTTTAATGAAGAAATATAAAAACAAAACGCCGTAGAAAGAAAATATTTTAACGTAATGGCTTTTAAGAAGATATACAAAAGTTGAAAAAAGTTTATATATAAAAAAACCAAAAATCATTGAGCTATATATGTATATATATTGTGTTTGTTTCATATTATATAAAATATTTAGTTCTATTTAAATTTACTTTCTTCATTTTGAACCAATTTTTAATTATTAATTAATTTTACACTGGTGTGCAAAACTTAAGCAACAATGTAAAAATTTAGAAGATAGCCATGAAATTGCAGAAAAGGAGGTCTGAGATCAGCAGAGGGAACACGTAAGTCAGTAGAAACGTCAGCGCATGCAAACATCAGGAACAAACGTCAGAAGCGATGTAAAGCGTACGCAAACGCGATGTCGGCGCGCGCTTCAACAGTAGAATGAAATGAAGCGACGGAGACGCACTACCATATTCTCTGCAAGTGCCAGTGAATCAGTTCGTGAAATATGGCTAGAAGAAATCATCTGGATGACTTCACATGTGGGAAGAAATTGACGTAAGCTGGAGGAGGGGCGTACTGTCAACAGTGTAGCTGCAGAGTTCGAATCAACAAAGTGTCGTTCGCGCGCTTGAGCGTTCCAAACCACAGGTGCTGAAGCAGCAGAAAGGTTGCGTGGCCGCCTGAGAACGACAACTGCAGGGGATGACCGATATCATCCTGCAGGCGAAAAGTTCAACAGCAGTCAGCAAGCGCCATTGTTCAGAAACTCTGTACAGCAACAGGTCGACAAGTGTAGCGGTTACTGTGGCTGACGCCTTCACAAAGGCCTGTTCACCCGCCGTCCTGAACGCTGCCTCCCGTTGAAAGTTGGCCACCGAAGCTACCACACTGTTTACAGTGGGACAGAGAGTACAAAAATTGACAACTGATCAATGTGAGTCGTGTTCTCTTTACGGATGAGAGTTTGTTTAGCCTCAGAAGCGATTCTCAACGCGTTTTGATTTGGGAGAAAGATCGGGGACCCGGTTTTATCCCAGTAACATCAAGGAAAGACATCATGTGGTTCTGGAGTTCACCCGGGTTGGCATTATGCTGAACGGCGGAACTGAGCTTCCTATTTTCGACAGAGGGTCTTCGTAAACCGGGGATCGCTATTGTGAGGAGGTACTTCTTCCCCCATCTGCATCTTTCCGGGAGGTGCCATTGGCCCAGACTTCATCTTTATGGATGACAAATGCATTGCCACATCGCACTCTTGCTGTTGAGGAGCTGCTGGAAAGTGAAGATATTTCACTGGATGGATTGGCCAGCGTGCTCCCTAGATTTAAACCCATCGAACATGTGTGGGATGCTTTGGGGAGACGTATTGCCATTATCACACATCATCCGGAGTACAACCAACCACTCAAACAGATGTTGATTGAGGAATGGGCACTCCTACTCAAGAAATGTTGCACCAGTTGGACTTGAGTATGCGGAGACGGCAAAGCAACCATTGTAGTAAGGGGAGGGCATATACCATATTAAGAAACATCTGCTTGTTGTTCTTCCTGTTGATAGACAATCATGAGTCACGATACTATGCGCGTTCAATAAAGCTTGTTTTTTGCTTGATTCCATACCGTATGCGTTGTGTATTCCTTTTCAGCGCCGATGTTTCGTCATCCTTTACGTACATAATACTCTCCCTCATTTCAGAATTTCATGTCTCTCAGATGATTCTTCGTGAAGTTATGGCAATAAACCCACCTGTTGCTTATTAAGTTTTGCACACCAGAGTAGAATATAAAGTAGTTGTTGATGTTGTTTAGGGTAAAAATTCTCTTCCATATTATCATCTGCTTTAATTCAATAATTCTTGTAACTCTAATTTATCTGATTTAATTTATTTACTGATATATAATCACATCTCTTGTTAAAATTATGTTGCTTAAGATGACATCTTTTTGATATATTTATCTAAATATATTAGTTCAAACAGGGAAAAAAATTCTAATGAGTAATAGGACGTGCTGATTTTTAACTTTAATATACAGGGTTATTGTACCTGGTATTAATTCTCATAATTCTTATCATACTTAATAAAGTTTTTCTTTTACCAATAAAAAATTATACATTGTAATTGTAATTTTTTTATGAGTTTCGTGTTCTTTAAATTTTAATGGAATGACATAATTACCTTTTTTAAGAAAATAAAAACTATTTTTTTTTAAAATTATCAATCGTGTTACTAAAAAATACGTTACAAAAAGTTCGGTATACTTAAATTAATAGGTTGTGGAGTTTTCATTCTTAGTATTTTCGTGATATCTTTGGCGTACCACAAGCGTTTCCTGATATTTAATCAGTTTTTGTGGTTTCGCATCGATTCTCTCCATTCTTCATTGCTTTATTTCACATTTTGTGTTTATTTGTCATGTTTTCTTTTTAAGTCACCTGCACCAAATATGTTCTACTTTCTGGCTAAATAAAGTGATTGAGGAGGTATTTTCATAATTTAGACAGTTGCAGACACCAGTGGCGTACATACATTGAGAGTAGGTACTTGGCGTCATTACCATATTGTAAATTGTCGTTTCCAATATCCACTTCCTGCGGATACTCCGCTGTGGGTTTCTTTCTTGTAAATAGTTTAAATAGAACTCATGATTCACATTATCATCAAAAAATACCAAATTATCTAATTTTGAGGCCAATTTACACCCCCACACCAGAACACCTGCGCTTCAATGCTGAAGCATGGAGGTGGAAGAGTTCTTGTTCCACATAAATTAATGGGATTAAACTCCTTATTTTTTCATTTACAAATTATTATAGGCCCATCGGAAGCAAAATTGTTGAATTATCTGCTATCCAAATCAATTTGCTGTCAATTTTGAATTTTCTGATGTTTAATATCAAGAATCTAGTTGGATCAATAAAGCATGGAGGTGGAAGTGTTCTTGCGAGGGGGTGTAAATCGGCCACAGAATTAGGTAATTTGGTATTTTTTGTTAATATTGTGAATCATGAGCTCTATTTAAATATTTTAAAGAGAAATTTAAATTATCCGTCCAAAATTTGGATATTATAGATGAACGACTTCATTTTTTAACAGAATAATGACGTAAAGCGCACTGTGCTCTTAATGTGCACCACTGGTGTTTCTATAACTGTCACCAAATTATTAAAACACTTCCTCAATCACTTTATTTAGCCCAGTAGAACATATTTGGTGAGATTTCGATGTAAAAAAAAGAAAATATGACAACTAAACGCAAAATGGGAAGTAAAAACAATAATCACAGAAGAATGGAGGAAAATCGATGCAATAAATTACAAAAAACTGATTAAATCTATATCAAGACGCTTAAAAGTTGTTGTGGACACTAAAAGATATCCTACTAAGTACTAAATTAAGAAAGAAATACAATATTTAAAGCTAAGTTGAGATTTTTGTTAAGTGTACGAAGACTCGTGGCGTATTTTTTAATAGCTTTTTAATTATTAATTTTTTAAAAAAATAGTTATACTGTTTTCTTAAAAAATTAATTATGTCATTCCATTAAGAACAAGTTCCAGATATCATAAAAATTACAATATATTAATTTTTATTAGTCGAAAACATTAAATTTTATAAGAAATTGCAAGTGTACGAACACTTTTGTGCTCCACTGTATATTCAATTTTTGAATATTTTCGAAATATTATCGTTCATCTCTGGAGATATTTTTAAAATTTGAGTGATTATAAGAATAAAAGAGATCCGAGAAATAAACCTTGTCAACTATTAATCACAGCAGAGATTATTATGTTTTATTTATTTATTATTTTAATCCACCTTCTGTCAGGAGGTTATTAAATGAGTGACATTATTACAATAGACTCAATTCATGACGGTCACATGATAAAGACAATCACGGGTTTGCGACTTAATTCAAAACTGCCGTTAAACTAACTTGCACTCGTTGTTCTATCTGTAAAATTGATATCGAATTTCGAATTTCATAATTGAGTAAAAGATACTCAGATATAAACTTATAAAAGTTCATCAAAAACCATTTTTAAATTTTAAAAAAAATCTTTATTCTCGTATTTTTAAATTAAGCATATTTTGCTTACTTATGTTCGTTATTATTTTTTATAAATACGGGGTGGGCAAAAAGTCTGTAAAAACTTTATAAATTTATAAGATCCACAAAAATTAAACGAAATAAATATGGTTTGCAGGTTTAGCATCGATAAATCAAGGGATTTTTAAGATAAAAAAAGTTCAAAAAAATAACCGATAGGGGGCGTTTCGAACAAAAGTGAAAGAAAAGACTAGGGATGGCGATTCTTTCCTTAAAAAGATCGATTTTTAAATCGATTCGAAACGTAACCTGATGAATCGATTCACAGAAAAATCGAGATCTAAAAGATCGATTTCTAAAAAAATTTTTTTTTTCAAGTCTGCATTTACAATGTAAATGTAAATCATTTTATGAAAAACAAGAAAGATACCATAATAAACGATCTCTTATCAGTAAAATCAGGGAATTTTTTAGTTCAGGGAATTCGACAATTGCAATTAATTTTATTACCATATCAAAATATAAGGTATAAAAGACGACATTTATTTTCGAATTGTATTTATTAAATTAAAAAGTTTAGAAAATAGATAATATAGCTTATATTTTCCAATGCTTAATATCTAAGCTTTTTAAAAACAAGTCTATCAAGTCTACAGGGATCTAAGCGGTTCCGCTCATGACTTGCGATGTTGCCGGCAATCGAAAAAAGGCACTCACAAGGAACAGATGTTCCCACGTACTCAGAAACATCATGGCTATTGAGTGAACGTGATGATAAATAGAGTTTTTTTGTTCTTACCGGTAAAGTATAGGATCATACTTCAGGTGCACAACTGCCTGTGATATAAATAGTGTTTAAATTCCTCGTCTAAGCCCTGACATCCCGGTGCATTCAACTAATTGTAAATAATTTTATGGTTTTTACAAAACAGAAAAATCGAATGTCGATTTTCTAGGATGAAATATTGATTCACTGAAATGGTTCAGTGCTACATATAGATTTAAGAAAATCGATTTTTTTGGCTCGAGAAATCGATTCTTCGATTTCAGATCGCCATCCCTAGAAAAGACTCACAAATAACAGAAATAACGTTACGAATTCATTTATTACAGCAGCACTGTGTTCCACAAATCCACCACCACAAGGGATGACACATTCCAAGAGTATCACTAAATCCAGCAACGGCAGAATGTCCGCCTGTATACATGACAGCTCTCTGTGAATCGCATCTTTCAATTCCACAAATTGGATGGATAGGATTAATATACCCGGGAATTTTAATATCCCCACAACCAAAAGTCTACAGGAGTTAGATCTGGAGACCGAGGGGGCCATGTTAATTTCCAACGTTTGCTAATGATTCTTAGATTTGGTCGTCCAGATCTTACACGATCCTCGAGCAATCCAGTTTCCTCAAATCACTGAGCAGGCTGTATGAGGCATACCACTGTTGAAGGCCCTTTTCCAGTCTTCACATTTTTCTGAAACAAATTTTTCAGGGCAAAAAAGTCGCTATTCCCCTTTTTCATGAAAAAAACCCCC
>BMAV01011733.1:0-59770 GCA_019973955.1 Trichonephila inaurata madagascariensis | reverse complement strand
CCAAATTTGCCCCAAATGTAACATCAGTCCTTTTTCTCCTCAGCACATTCTGCAATGCCTTTGAGGAGGCTGTTGCATCCCCCTGCTGTTCTTAGACTTTTTACAGATTTTTAGACTCATGGATCTGGTCTAGTCCCACTAGACCAGATGGCGATTAATCCCACTATCCCCACCCCACAACTTTTAATGCCATTAATCAATTTTTCTCCAATGTGATGATTCAATTTAAAATGGCAATCGAAATTGTAAAAAAAAAAATGTTTGTGGATACTTTTGTAAAAGTATCGACAAATCAGGTCACCTATTCTGTAGATTGATTGAATATTAACGTCGCACTGTTCAGCTACTCGAGGACTTTCTGGCGACGGACCACGTAATTTTGAACCATGGCCAAGTGACGTGGACGACACCTGAGCTGGCACCCCCTCTTCTAACTACCACACCACACCACGGGAGGACGTTTCAGCTCTCGACAGATTTAACGTGCATCGCTGCCCTACACGGTGGGTCTTTAGTGGTACTGGGCTCGAACTCGTGATAAGGCAAGCCACGATCCGATACCTATACCACTCGGCTACCGCGGCCACCCTATTCTGTAGAATAATTCGAGTTGGGTTTATAAATAAAGCTTAAGTAAAATATGAGTGTATCAGGACAGCGCAAATGCACCAAAGCTTTTGACGCAATTTTTTATGCCATATGGAAACTAAAATGATCGCATAGCTTTATAATTTCTTATCCCTCTATTAGTCGATCGATTTTTGCTGCTCACATTTTATTTACATTTTGGATAATTTTTACTTTTGGTTTCTTGTTATTTTTTGTTGCTTTGTTTTATAAAGGAGTTTTATTACCTTCTTTTTTTATTTGATTTATTTCATTTGTTTGTTTTTTTTTAAATTTTTGTAATCATCAACTATTTTCATATTCCTTATGAAAATTGTAACCTTAAATGGTGGTTGAAATGAATGTGTGCTTAGCAGAGACTTAAGGATGCTCGCACAACCAATCGGCGACAATTTCTAAAACAAAGCACATGATTGCCAATTTAACGCAGGCGAAATCGGGGTTGCCAACTTGGCGAATCATCTTGAACGTTGGCAATTGTTGCGATAATACGTGAACACCGACTTAAGCTGCTCATTTTATGAAGTCAGCCCGGGCCGTTTTTAAGGCCAGGGATGGCGAACCTTTTTGAGACGGGGGTCAAATTTTGTTCATATATTTTTTTAGTACTAGCTCGTGGCTCACTAATGCCCATTTGCACCAGAGTTAAGTTTAAAATTTTTAATTAAGTATTCTTAAAATTAAATATCTGTAACATTCAATTGGCTTAACGGGTAAAAATGGGCGTGGTTTGACGATTTAAAATTTTTTAATGGGGTTAAAAACTCTTTTAAGAGTTTGGTGCAAATGGCAATAAGTATTTGAATGAACAAGGAGTAACGAAAATTACATAAAATATATATTATGTGAAATATTATTTATTAGTATATATATACAACAAAATTGATTATGAAGTATTTAATGAGAAACCTGTTGTTGCTGTTTATTTTCAGAGAGTTTTTTAATAATAGATTCATATTTCGTATTCATTAGTGTAACGTATTTCTCAGTTAATGCCCTGTCAAATCAATTTCTATTTGAAAATTTTACAATGTTTACTGAAGAAAAAAAAAATGTCGCACTATTATGTGGATCAAACATCGTTAAAAGAGCATTAACTAGTTTTTCATTGATATAAAATCATTTCGTAAAGAATCCCATACAAAAAAAGATTTATTTAAACGAAAAAGAACAGATGAATGGAAAGAAAAAGGGAGTGTTAAATAAACTGTGTCAAACCTAAAAAATAGTAATAAATTAATATAAAAAAATGGAGGTTTGACATGAGTCAAAAAATAGCAACAAACGGAGAACTATCGGATTGGTAGGTTATAAAGAATTAGAAACAAATATCTTATCGTCTATACGAGAAGGAAGACCGTTGACAGGATGACAAGGTGAAACAGAGAGGGGACGATAGTGCTATGGAAGTCTCTTTCTACAAACATTACTGAACATGACTTTATATGAATTAACCTTAAGTGCATTTTATCCGAAAAAAGTGCTTTAAATATGGTTATTTGCTTTGGTTTGTCGATTTTTTTTTTCAACAAACAAAATGTGAGTAAAATTTTATACAAACACTTTGATGTTTTGTAAACACTTTTGCTGAATCTCAAATTCTACATACTTTCATACATATTTGTCGTCATTGGCGTCACTTTGTAACTGTGATGATCAAACTGAAGGTTATAGACAGCATTTAAGTTGATTTTGTGTCAATGCAGTGCTTGAACAAATACGAATAGAATATAAATAATCCACACAAATTAGAGCATCTAAATAAACTCGAGTAAACAAGCAAGGGGTTGCCTAGTAATCGCGGGTCAGTTAAAAATCTTTCGTGGGTCAGTGTCTGACCCACGGGTCATAGGTTCGCCATCACTGCCCTAGGCACTTGAAATTCTTACGCCACCCTCCTACTCTATTTTCAGAGCACCCCCTCCCCCTCTTTCAGTTCTTACCTTGCCAGTTTTGGTTTGGGAGGGATTTTTCCTTAACTCTTTTCCCTTTCTTTGTTTTTGCTGTTTGAATTATTTCCATTATCCATCACAAACAGATCCATCTTGTCCTGAATTGGCAACCGTAAGGAAAGGATAGTGGCATGGTTTGGCTACTTTTGTTCCTTTCTTACCATGAGCCAGTCACCCATATATCCTTTTGAAAATTAGTACAGTAAATTAATGAAATCGTTTGCAATTACAGTATAGAATATACATCAGTGGTGTAACGGAGAACATTAGGGCCCCACTGCAAAGTCAGATTTTGGGTCCCAAGCAGGACGTTACAAAGTATTGCAAAATCATAACTTTTGGGCCCCCTAGAATCCTGCCCCTCGCGATTCAGGGGTGTAACTTACGCCACTGGTATACATTATGTGTATGAACTGTTTTCAACTTGTTGATTATTATCACTTCATTGCTTATCGCTTTACTGTCTTTTACTTTTAGACGTCCTTATTCTTTGTTCAGTCACTGTCATTGTATTGGTGCAAAAAAGGTTTTTTTTTTTCCAGATTTGAGCATCGCAAAATCATTAATGACATCATTCTAATCAATTTCTAGCAATTTCTAGGGTAATATCGTTTTAAGTGTATAGCAACATCAAACTGTTAAGGTATCCGAATACGTTCGGAATCGTGATTTTGCAAAAGCGCAAAAATGGATAATTTTCATGAATTTAGTGTCACTTAGATTAGGATACATGTATAAATTGTTTTATAAGGACATTTCGACAAAAAAAATTATTTAAGTACAATATTTTGGCAAAAAATTAGAGTAATTGCTTCTATTGTATTAATATTTTGCCTGTATATAGCTCAGACCTCTGCACAGAGGCTCAACTAGAATTTTTGAAATGCATAACTCGGAAGTCAGTTTATCCATGTTTTACGAAAACAGAAGGGAGAAATTTTAAGAAAATAAGCCGATAATTATTTCAAATGGTTGTAACTATGAAAATAATGTGAATTTTTCAAAAATCATAGTTGAGCCTCTGTACAGAGGTCTGAGCTATATACAGGCAAAATATTAATACAATAGAAGCATTTTTTACAAAAGGAGAACGTTTGGAAAAAAGATTGTTCTAAGTTAATTTTTTGCCAAAATATTGTATTTAAATAATTTTTTTTGTCATAATGTCCTTATAAAACAATTTTATACATGTATTCTAATCTAAGTGACACAAAATATCATGAAAATTATACATTTAGGCGTTTTTGTAAAATCATGGTTCCGAACGTAGCCGGATACCTTAAGCCTTTCATTTTCCATAGTCATTTTAGTCTTTTCTCTCTAAAGGGCAGAATGCTTCTCTCATGACTCGCTAGGTGGCGGTACGTTGCCTGTAATTTTAAATTTTTCTTGTTTTTGCGCCCCCAAATGTTTTGCGCCCTAGGCACGTGCTTGGTGTGCCTGAGCGGAAAAGCGGCCCCCCGAAACACAGGTTCTCCTAGCAGCGCGTCAAGGAGTAGCTTCATTTAAAAAAATAAATAAAAATACTTCCAAGTATCGCATTTCCTCATATCACATATATCATTTTAAACAGAAATATTTAAACTTTTAGAAAATATAAAAAAGGGAAAATCGATAATTTTTCAAAAATTCCTGTGCCGGACCTCTTAATTTGTGCTCCAGTTGTCTCAACTACAAAGAGAATGGGAATCTATTTTGCATACACATTAATAATTTTCTTTTCGAATTTTTGTTTGGCTCGCGGAATCCCAAGGTTCCGTGGAACACGGTTTGAAGACCACTTGTGGTATCCCCACCTCTCCACCATCCACGCGCCCTACGTTTAAAGGAATGAAAGATGAACCACTAAACTCTACCATAATAAAATCAGTTTATTAGGATCTTAATTTATATACAATACAACTCTAGAATAGGAGGCTTATGATCATAAATGAAACGACTCAAACCGTAATACTGATAAATAGCGCAATTAACCACTGAATCTATCTTTATAGATTATTTCCTAACTTAATAATATCCGCTCTATTCTTAAAGCTTAAACACACAAGCTTACCGCTATTTCCTTGGCGAACAGCAACGGTCCTTAAATCATCAATTTTATCCTTCCATCTGACTTGCACTTGCTAAGGCAATGCACTTCTGGTCTCGGACCCCCCTTTTCTTATCTGCACTGGCACTATTAGACCGACTCACAAAGCTCCTAGCATGTACTAACTCTCTTCCCTAGAGCCTTTAACTCACTTAGCTTACTTAGCGCTCCTCGCGAATACTAACGTTCCAATATACATGATTCCTAATCTGCAAACCCGCTTTTTCATCTTTTTGGGTTTGGGAAAATTTTTCCTTTTGGCCCCAAAGAAATCCCAAGACGATTAATAGAAGTAATTCCGATAAAGCCCCGTTATTTACTGCCATACAGCATCTTTTCCCCACAGGTAGGTTTCGATTAATAACAATTTTTTTCTCCATATATATACATATATGCAGTCGAACCTCCATATTACGAACCTCTATTTTGCGAATTTTTCTACATAGCTACTTTTTTTTCTAGAATCAAAAATATTTCACGATTTTCCTCTCTATAGCGAAGTGGATCTTCTATATAAAGGACTTTTTTACTAGTGATTCAATTTTTTCTCTCCCTTTTTTCAAAGTATTTCTGGACATTTCAAGTTATACTGTCTTAACACATATCATGGTGGCCATAAATATTGAACTCGTTTTATTAGGTGCCTAACTCGCTGAGAGCAATAGAATTTTGGGTTTTAAAAAAGTAAAAACCCCTCCTCATTGCCTAGTTTTACTAGAAACATTTTCGAATCCCTTTTACCCCCCCGTGGGGTTGTCCGGTTCCAGTCCTTTAATTTGCCCCCCTCATTCGTATAGTGTTGATCAGTTTTACTAGTAACATCATTTCTTGTAGCCCGAAAATGTCAAAATGTAAGTGCTCAACGAAAAAAAATTCAATTCTTGAGGAAGTGCATACAGGCTAAAAAAAAAGGGTTTTGCTTTAAAATTTGGGGTATTCCTCTAAACAGCTTATTAACTATTATAAAAAATCGAGATAAGCTACCAACTTATGATTCATCGAATTCTTGTTCAAAACATTTAAGAACATGTATCTATAAAGATGTCGAGAAATAAAGTTTTGAAGTGGATACACACAATGTGAGATAAGAATATTTTCTTTGACGTTACAAAAGACAAACACTCAGTACAAGAAACATTACATGACTGATTCTACAGGCTAATGGCAGAAGTATAACTCTGAGATGACTTGAAACGCCGTCTATCCCATTTTACATTTAATTTACAACAATTGTTTAACATTTCGTTTTGCCTTGTCTTAAGAAATACTTGTTCCTTTTTCTTTTTCTTTTCTGTACAGGGTGTTTAGCTATGAACCTTGCCTCATTTTATAAGTTGTTTTGTTTAGTCAGGACGACGGAGATTAGTCCAATTTAATGAGGGCTTACTATAGCTCACAACTTTTCAATAACTGCAGGACCATTCACTCATTTATTTTGTTTTAAAAACATAAAATAGCTGTTCACAGACAAAATGAAATGTCTTATTAACCTTGAACAGGACGGTTTTTAGAGTTTTGCCCCCCCGGGGCAAAAAAGGAAAATACACCCCCTCCAGCAAAAAATTTTAATTAAAAAAAAATATATATATATATATATATACACTGGTGTGCAAAACCTTTAAAAAACAATGTAAAATTTTGCAGATAGCCATGAAATTGCAGAAAAGGAGGGCTGAGATCAGTAGAGGGGAAAACGTAAGTCGTAGAAACGTCATGCGTTTCAAAATAGGAAAAAAAAACGCGAAGCGATGTGAGCGTACGCAAAACGCGTGATGTCGGCGCGGCTGCCCCAACAGTAGAATGAAATGAAGGACGGGGCGCAATTCACCATATTCTCTGCAAGTGCCAGTGTGTCAGTTCTGAAATATGGCTGAAGAAATCACCTGGAGACTTCACACGTGGAAGAATGATCGGAAAGCTGGAGGAGGGGCGTACTGTCACCAGTGTAGCTGCAGATTTCGGAATCAACAAAAGTTGTTTCGCGCGCTTGAAAGCGTTCCAAACCACAGGTACAGCTGTTGAAAGGTTGGTGTGGCAACCGAGGACGAAAACCCGCAGGGGATGACCGATATATCATCCTGCAGGCGAAAAAAAGATCGACAGAAGTCAGCAAGCGCCATTGTTCAGAAACTCTGTACAGCAACAGGTCGACAAGTGTAGCGGTTACGTGGCCGACGCCTTCACAAAGGGGCCTGCTGCCCGCCGTCCTGAACGCTGCCTCCCGTTGAAAGATGCCACTGAAGCCAGTTTACAGTGGGCCAGAGAGCACAAAACTGGACAACTGATCAATGGAGTCGTGTCCTTTTACGGATGAGAGTCGGTTCAGTACCAGAAGCGATTCTCAACGCGTTTGATTTGGAGAGAGATCGGGACCCGGTTTTATCCCATTAACATCAAGGAAAGACATCGTTACGGTGGTCCTGGAGTTCTGTCTGGGTTGGTATTATGCTGAACGGCGGAACTGAGCTTCACATTTTCGACAGAGGGTCTGTAACCGGGGATCGCTATTGTGAGGAGGTACTTCTTCCCCATGTGCATCTTTTTCGAGGTGCCATTGGCCCAGATTTATTTTTATGGATGACAATGCACGGCCACATCGCACTCTTGCTTTTTGGGAGCTGGTGGAAAGTGAAGATATCACTGAATGGATTGCCAGCGTGCTCCCCAGATTTAAATCCCATCGAACATGTGTGGGGTGCTTTAGGGAGACGTATTGCCACACGCTTACATCCTTTCCCAGAACAACCAACAACTCAAACAGATGTTGATTGAGGGAAAGGGCACTTACCTCAAGAAATGTTGCACTAGCTGGTTCTGAGTATGCGGAGACGGTGCGAAGAACCCTTGTAGTAAGGGAGGGCATATACCATATTAAAGGGAAAATTGCTTGTTGTTCTACCTGTTGATAGACAATCATGAGTCACGATACTATGCGTTCAATAAAGCTTGTTTTTGTTTGATTCCATACCCTATGCGTTGTATTCCTTTTTCAGCACCGATGCTTTCGTCATCCTTTCGGTACATAATACTCTCCCTCATTTCAGATTTTCATGTCTCTCAGATGATTTTTCGTGAATTTATGGCAATAAACCCACCTGTTGCTTAAGTTTTGCACACCAGTGTATATAACGTTAAGTCAATACAAAAAAAAAAAATCGAAATTAAGGACATAATTACCTGTTATTATTTCAAACGAGTAAAATTTAGAAGAAGAAATCACCAGTTTCTTCTATTGATCCCAAACGTTTACTTTAACTTATAATGACTACACTCAAGACTAAAATAAAGCATCTCCTTTGATTCTCTATCTATATATTCTCTATCTTACTGCCCCGGTCTTCTTTTGGATAGCAGACACCGGACATCGTATGGGTGAAAGGAATGTCCATTGTGATCATATTCCCAGATGGGGAGAAAGTTAATGGTCAAAGATGTGTAAACTTATCAAGTTTCATGATTGAACATATAATCCCGCCTTGAACTCTTAAAATACAATATAAAAGAAAACTGACATTAAACATATAGAATACAAAATAAAGAAATAAGACACACGTAAAATGAAATGTTAAAGTCACACCCAATAATATTTCAAAAAATATATAAAATTGTTTGCAACAAAAAAATATATTAATCAAATTTGATCCAAATGCCACCCGTAGAATTTGCCGCCCCGGGCAGGAGCCCGGTTTGTACGGCCCTAGAGCTGCCCTGCCGTGAATAATCGAATAAATGCAGAATTCTTTTGATTATTAAAATATGTTTTCCTATATATGTATTAAACTTAACTCAGTGGCGAGACAGCTCATGATGGCCTAGGCCTACTGTGCCCAACTCAGTATACGCGACCATGGGCCCTGAGGTGCATGAGCAGATGTTCCTGTCAGGTGGTCAGTCTGACGTGAAACCCCTCAGTGTTAAGTTCCCAAGAAGGCTTGGGACTCATTTTATCGACCCATTGACGTGATGCTTGACACAGATGCGTCAGTCACTGGGCTTACATGTATTAAACTTAGGATCATTTTTTTTAAAAAAGAAGAAAATAAAAGGTAGTGCTTAATGCAAGAAGATTTTCTTCATCATTATCTGCTCCTGTTCAAAAACCAAAGTCTCCATTTGGCTACATCTTTAACACTCGGCCTTGATGGTTTCAATTTTTGTTTATGTCAAACTAGAGCAACGTAGCACTTGTCATAATTTTGAATCCCGAGCAAGTGACGAAGACAACACCCGAGTTGGCAACCTACGCTCAAAACTTATACACTACGCCAACGGGAGGGCTCTGAGCCTCCATAGTTCTCACCTCTTCATCGGCGCCAGCCTCGAACTCACGAGATGCCGGCCACGAGTCCGTGACCTTGACCACTAGGTTACCACAGTCTCACTGATCAGTTAAATTTGTCATTAGAATCTCAAAAGCATTGTATAAATATGATGCTAATATTTAAATAGAATGAAATAAAATATTTCTTTTTCTTCTTATTCAGAAAATTGTCTTAATATTCCTTAAAAATTATTTTAACTGGTGTATTAAATAACTTATAAAAATATATCTGCATATATTTTCAAATGGTCTATAATAGTGTGATGACAAGATAAATTAATTGAGAAATAATTGCATCACGCAAAATAACTTATTTTTTCTATAACAACACGGAAAAAAATATATCTCTAAACTTCTTTTTTTTTTTTCATTTTTTTGGGCATATTTTCATATCAAAATAAGATTCTCAAAAAAAAGAAAAATGAAAAAATCTTGATCGCCTACAGTACATTCTAAAATTTTTTATTATTTTGACTCTTCCATTTTCCGAATGTTTGTCATTCAATTATATGTTTACTATTATATTTCATTGCAAGAAATCTCATCTAAAACATTAATTCCATAAGTACATTTAATATTTTAAAATATCTTTGTGCATATTATTTCAATGTAACTTATTCAAGTATATTTTTTCATTCAATTCACACATGCTTCTGTAAAACATTATTATTTTTTGAAATTTTCAATGACTTATATCAAACGCGAGTATAATGGAGTTCAGAGACTGGTAATAAAAGAACATTTCACATTGATGATGATTAAGCACCAGAATACTACATTTGCGAAATGTTTTCTGGGTGCCTTCTTGTGTGTGTGTGTGTGTTGGTAAGTTGTTATATAACAAAGGATAACAAAATCCTGAGCTAGAGTAGACAATTAGAAAACAAATCAATAAAGAATTACCAGATAAGCAATTTTTCCGTTGAACACTTGTGATATTTATCTCGAACCCACACAGAAATCCTATATCTTGAGTAACTTTAATGGAACAGAGTCAGATGACGAGGTCAACATCAGCGTTGGCAAACCACTTTCTCATTCACGCGATAAGAGATATGTCTAAAATGCGTCTATAGTAAATATAAACGTATTTTTTAATGCTACGTAAAATAATTAGACAGACTAATTAATATTCAAGATTTTTTAAAAAAATTAAACGTGACACATGCATGCCAAACCACTGAAACACAAATCTTTTTGTACAATGTTTCATTGGTTTGTTTGAAAATGAGTGGCTACGAGAAACACAAAATATAGTTTCGGTATTTGATTTGTTTGCAATGCTAATCATGTCGTGAATAGTAGTCAACATCTACATGAAGTTTTGAAATTCTTATCGGGTTAAGCAATGCAATCTGAATATTCTTTCAGAGATAAAAAGTAAAGAGGGAGTTTCTGAGTTATTAGAAGACTGTTAGTTGTGAAGACACAGCTTGACTGTGCTTTAATTCCCATAGTGTAGTTACATAAATGAATGACAATGAAGAATTTTGATGCACTTGTATTGTTCCTTGTATTATGTGCAAAAACTGTTAGTATGAAACATTAATTAATTTATTTTATTGCTTTTTAAACACAGAGGGTTGAATCAAAGCAACTATAACTACTTTTTTCTGTGTTATAAATATTCTAATGGATTTTTATAAATTCAATATAGTTTTTACTTTCCAGTTTTTGACATTTAGTTACTTACATAAAGCAATCTTCATGTTCTTATCTTTACATTACATACATATACAAATAATGAAATTATCTATATCTAGAGTAAATTTGGTATTTTTTATTAGTATTTAAATTAACTTTATTCAAAACTAAGAATTGCTGTATTTCAGAATTCATTCAACTGTGTGATTTTTGTGTCATTTTTCTTATATAACAATTATGATGCACATGGTATTTTCATTTTTTATTTCAAAATTATTATAGAGCATTTTTATAAATAATTAGGAGCATATGTCTTAAAGATTTACTCATTCTTAATTTCAAAATATCAAATTCAATTTGATTTGCTTTTCATTTACACTCATATCATAGCCGTATAACTAGTATTTTTAATGAGCTGGATTTTTTGTGGCATCCAGATGATCTGTTTCTTTATTTTATCTATTTATTGTGTAACCTAATTATCTGTTTATTTCTTTTTGTTTAATAGGTTTCACCTAGATCCTTTAGTGTCGACTATGAAAATGACACTTTTTTAAAAGATGGAAAGCCATTTCGCTACATGTCTGGTTCGATTCACTACTTTCGAGTACCTTCTCAGTTCTGGTACGATAGAATATATAAAATGAAAATGGCTGGTCTGAATGCCATACAAACGTAAGTATGCATAAAAAGCATATATATTCTCAATATTTTGTAATTTTTCTTCTGTGCATTAATAAGACTTTATATATTTCATTTTAAAAGTCTTATTATAAGATATTTTAAGATAATAAGATATTTTTTTAGAATGTGTTCCATGTAGTGAGTTTTTGGAAATTCTTATTTGAAACATATAATACTATCCTCCATTGACTATTTTTTTAGATGAATGATCAAAAAACATGAAACTACCTCATCAAGTAACTTTTTACTTAGATCAAGGTTGTTAAAAGGAAGTATATTTCAATCGAAACTTGACAAATTCACAAAAATTTAGTGAGAGACAATATAACATCTGTGTCTCTTATTCTTTTTTTGCTCAACAATGTATGCATTTGAGTAATTGTTCAGGCAAAATAATAAATATCAATGTTATTTCTTTTTACTTTTCACTTTGATGTCAATAAATAACTAGTGATATGAAATTGTTATCACATCTATGTAGCACAGAATTAAAATTGGGCTCTGATTAGCAAAAATTCTTTTTCTTAATTCTTCGAGTACCAAAATCCATTTTACATTTCATTTTTTTTTCTTGCTTTATAGGTAGGAAAAAGTCATTAAAATTAAACTTTGTTTCTTTCATTTAATAAATTATAGGGTATACCATTTGTTTTAAAATCTTTTTGTGTTAAGTTTTGTAGTTACATCTTTTTGTGTAATGTGCAATGCTTTGCATATATTTTTTATCATAACATTATATACCTAAATAAACTAACAATATTTTATGTGTTATTTCTTTTATCACAATTAGGTATGTGGAATGGAATCACCATGAGCCTGAACCTGGTGTATACAATTTTGATGATGATTACAATCTGCCAAAGTTTTTAAAAACTGCACAAGATTTAGATATGCTTGTTATCTTAAGAGCTGGACCTTTCATTGATGCAGAACGAGATATGGTGAGATACTAATTACTTCACTGGTGGGATAGTAAGGTTTCAATTTTGAATGAATTAGTGTATGTCTGCATGGCAATTAAAGTGAAAATAATTTGATCACTTATTTTTGTACAGAATTTTAATTTAAAAAATTCTATAACTGTACAATATGTGTACTTTAAAATTGCTATTTCATTTCTGTATAAAATGTAAAAATTCTCTCAGTTTAAGTTGTCATTCTAATATATATAACATGGTGTCTTGCATAAAACTTCAAGGCTTACAATTTTTAATAAAGGTTGAGTATTCAAAATTCTTTCATATATGTATGTGTGTATATTACTATTTTTTAACAATTTAATATGTAATCATAATATAAAAATTTCTTGTTTGAAATTATATAACAATAGTTGGCACTTATATATTAATGTCACTGCAGCCAAATATCTACCACGGGAATCATGCTACAATATCAATCACATGAGTAGGAAACATGCCATGGAAATATTACCAGATGAACAAACTAAAAAACGAAAACTTCTTGCATACAAAGGTCAATCACAAATACAATTTCATTAATCCTGAAATGGGTGTCCATACACAAACTGTCAAAAAAATGTGGGTCAGTGCAAAATGGAGGAATAAGAAACAGAGGATAACACAACATCTTTCAGAATTGTATGTGTGTGAGTTTATATGGCAACAGCATCTTTAGAAAAAAAAAGACTGTTTCAACTTCATTTTGAAGTTAATATCGGCTCATTTCCCACCAAAATCTGGTTTTTGAAATTGAAACTTTTTTCAAATAAAACTCTTGAGAGTAAGAATCTGTTTTCATTATTGTTCTTTTTTGCTTCTATTATGTCATGGCATGATTAGCTGCAATCACATTAATATGTAAGTTCTCTATAATTTATTGATAATGTAAGATATAAAAGTATTTTGCTGTAATACAGAGGTTCACCAACTTTTTTTCTCATAGACCCCTTGACATGTTTTCTGGTTTGAGGTAGACCTTGCTTACTTTATATTTAATTTTGCGAGTTCATCTACTTCAAATGTGCTTTTGACAACCCTAGTACAGTGCTACTTATAAAGATTCAAATTTTTAGTTGTATTGGAGCATAGTGAAAAAATTTCTAAAACTTATATTAATTTTAAACATTTATTAATTCAATTAAATTTTTAAAATTTACTGTTACATAATATAACTATGCAAAAAAAACAACAATGCTTTTAATGGGAGGGACAAATTTGATGCCTTAATTACAAATTTTCCACATTTTGCATCAATTTAATTTGGTTTAACTTAAATCTCCCCAGTTAATAATGTTCAGTCTATTTTTTTTCTCTTAGGAGATTGGAAATCATGATGAAATCTCTTACCATTAGATATGAGAATGAAAAAGCAATTAAAAACTTTCTTGCATTATTCCGTAATATGGTGTAAGCAATGTGCATGACTTTTTGAAGACAGAACTGTGCTGATATCAATTTCTAAACTGTATCTAAAGTTCACTAGAGCTTATTCTGATAATTTCCTCTTGTAATGTGACATCTGAAAATGTCATAAATATTTCCTCTTGTTGCCCTTTAGAGTCTGCAAGACTCTAAACAATGGTAGACCAACATTACAGTGGTAGACCAATCATTGATTTTATTGGTTTTAATTTCTAAACTTAAATGTTCAAAATGGATTACTCGGATTCTTTTCCATATTTTGGTACCTTTCACATTTTTCTGCATTCAGCAACCTGTAAGAAGATAGCCTTACATAAATAAATATTTGCTTACTCTCAAATTTTAATAATGTAGGTAGACAGACATATGTGTTTATATTATAATAAAGTACTAATATATATATATATAAAGTAAATAGTTAACATCTTTGTATATAAATCATATCATTTATTGAAATCCAAAATTTTTTTAAAATTACACCTGCTAACGTCCTCTTGAACATTAGGCCTCTTGCTGTCCAGTATAAAGCAGAAGCTGGCTAGCAGGAGGGAGAACTCCACAGTTGTCTTGCAAAAGAACATGAAGCAGAGAGGGGGAATTAGAAAGATTCTCACCAGTCATTTACACAGATTTACGGAGCAGTGAATCAGCCATGTCAATCTTAAACAGATGGCCTGCAGATAATCATGTCTGGTGATGACGCTAAAACATGCCATTCCCACCACCCTATGAAATCCAAAATTAAAATCATGATCTGCTTGAATGAAAGCCACTATCATAGAGCCCCCCCATTAAGATCTCATGGACCCCCAATTTCCCCCCTTATCATGAACCCCTTGCTAGTCGTCGTCAACCCCTGGGGTTCTATGTAGACCACTTTGAGAATCAATTCTCTAATATGCAATGTATCAAAGTGATGATACTTTTAAAACATTTTTTAACAATATTATCTAATTGTAATATTTTTATGTCTACAGGGAGGGCTACCTTACTGGCTTTTAAAGATTGATCCTGATATGAAACTAAGAACATTTGATGCAAGTAAGATTTCATCTTTTAAAAAATGTTTGTTCTTATACACTCATGGACAAAAAAATTAGCGCACCAAGAAGGAGTCGTCAAAATAAAATGAAATTTTACATAAGTAATGACTACTTCGATATAAGTAAATGATTGGAAAATCAAAGGAAAAGGCAAAAGAACGGAGGATTTAATACCCTGTTGAACCCCCTCTAGCGCGAATGCATAATGGGATACGATCAGGCATTGAGGCATACAAGTTCTGTATGATGTCTTGAGACATTTAGTTCCATATATGCTGTAACCTTGCCTCCAGTTCATTCAAACTCATGGAATGCTCTACTCGCCTTCCTAAATGATCCCAGATATTCTCGATTGGAGACAAATCTGGGGATTGGGCAGGCAAAGGAAAAGTAAATTTTAGTCAAATATAAAATGATATATTTTGTTGACTAATTATCACAATATGGGTCCAATTAGATTTGTTTCACATGCATTTGGGTTTCACATGTTGAGTTACACACAGGGTTGGTACTTCCATCAAATAACCTGAAACTAGGCTATGTAACTTGTAAGTAAAACAAAAGCATCAAGTTGTCAACTTATTTAAATGAGTAGTTGATAGATACTATGCCTCTATTATCCTTTTGAAGGAATTGTTTAAAAAAAATATCAATTTTTTTTCACATGAATTTAGATTTAAATAAAAGATATAAAATAATATGTGGTACTTACATTATAATTTATTCCTTGTGTTAATTTTAAGCTATATTTACTTCCTGTTGATTATATTATCAGATATCTTAAAGAAAAATGTGTTTCTAGACATCTATTTTAAGCTCTTTACAATGTTCATTGGCTTAGAAATGCTAGAGGGTGTCTTTTATATTGTATGTAAATTACATGGTAATGTTTCATTGCCATTAAATTGTTCATTTGCTGAGAATTCTCTGTCTCGAACTATCTTGTCGATTAACAAAGAGTTCTTATACTGAATATTACACTCCATTGTGATATTTGTTTTTTTTCATTTCATAAAGCAAGAGTGCTCATTTTTTTTAAAAAAAATTATTTTGAATAGTTATATCCTTAATTCTTTAAAATATTGGTAAAATATTTGGGGAAATCACATAGGGTTCTGCAGCATTTCTAGGACCAGTATTTGAAAAAAATTAGAGAAATGCTCTTAAGCAAACATTTTTAAAATCTATTTGCATATCTAAAAATAACTAAGTTTATTGGTATTTTGTCATAATCAGTACATGTACAGGCAATTTGAAAAGTCAGGGTTGTTAATGAACAGTGTGAAAATTTTGATTTAATAAATTTGTTACCATTTAACATCCCTGTCCATATAGGATTATACAAACTTCTAAAAAAAACTCAAAATTATTAAATATCCCTATATTAACTTGAAAGTTATATCCTATGAATTTTTATTGAACAATCTAATATTTTGGTATTGGTATATTTAAGAAAAAAAAGTATTTATAGAATATTTTGTACAATAACCTTGTAGTTACTGTATGGATTGTCTTGCAAGATGTTACCCTGCAATTTTCTATTGCATTATGTTTTGAAGTTATTCCTATAGCTCTTTCAAATCACTCGTGAATATTTATATAATATAAAAATCTTAAGTAAAATTGTCGAAAATCAATTATTTTGTTAATAGTAAATATTTATAGCACTCTGATTTTTTTTCCTAAGAAAAATTGTTAGTATCCTGAAGTTTTAAAAAAGTTTATAGGTAATCACACACACATACATAATGAAAATAATACAATTTGTTAGAGTAAATTTAGTTTTATGGATAACACATAATTATAGAGATTAAACTGCTTGTGTGGGGTGAAAAGACCTCTCACACTCTTGTTTATGTTGAATTTAATTTTAACTTGTGTAATTTATTTTCCAGCTTATATCAAGTATGTTGATAGATGGTTCAATGTGTTGCTTCCAATTATTGAACCATTCTTATACAATAATGGTGGTCCAATTATAACTGTTCAGGTGAGTAAAATAATTTTTATTTATTGTTTTCTTATCAATTATTTAAAATATTTTTTTTTCAGTATGAGGAAAAAATGTGCCTTGCCAAATTATTAATGTTTCAATAAACATCAAGAATTATAGAAATGGGTCGAAATCAAACTCATTTTAACAATAAAAATACAAATTAACATTTTGAAAAGAGAATTATTAAAATTTTAAGAATTAAAGGAAAACTTTAACATAATGAATTAAAATTTCTTCTTTTATTAGAATTCTAATTTTTCCAAAGAGAAATGAACCATTTTAAGATCACAGCGAATAATTCATTCCTCTCTAGTGGTATTCTGAAATAAATTCATCTGTTAAATCCTTCTCAATAAACTAAACTTTTGATATTTCTTGAAATCAAACCTTTAGCAATGCACCATTCTATCACAGGTATTTTTCCCTTAAGCTCCTAAAAGATTTTAAAAAACTCTATGAATTATACTTTTGAGTCATACTGTTAAAGAAAACAACTGAAGGCAGACTCCAAAAAAGTTAAAATAGCAGAAAAACTAAATGAAATTCTCAATGAATATGGAAACCGAAATCTTAATAAAGTTATTCAGTAAGAACACTCAGTTAAGTTATTCAGTTATAGAATAATAAATATTATTCTAAAAACCGGTCTTTTTAAAAAAATATCTGCCTATTAATGGATAATGAATAGCAATCAAGAAAAAAACACACATTTTATTGAAACAGTTCCAAATTTTGATGTATCAGGGTCACCGAAATAAACAGGGCAGAATGAAATCACTATTGTACCATGAAACTAATGTAAAAACACATCACTAAGACCTAGAGGAACCTTAATCTTAACTCTTATCCTTTGGAAAGAAAATTCAAAATTACATGTTCTGGCAGTAAAAACTCTTGTACCAGATCATGTAAATAATGGAGCATTTTATTTGGCTCTAATCTCCAATCTTGTCATAATAATGATAGTAATACTTGTTTCATATAGTATTAGAAAAATTTATAAAATCTTGAAAATTTTACATTAAGAATAATTTAAATACTTTAAAATAATTTAAATGTTTTAAAATTTGTTTTTAGTCAAATTAGAATTCAGAGAAAATTTTTAAAAATTATCCGGATGATGAGTGACCTGACCAAAGTCAAAAGAAATTGTGATCATAGCCTTTACTGAATTTCGTGTATGCAATCTGATTCCATGGAAAATTTTTTCATTCCTTTTTTTCTCAGTTATAATTTTTCTTGGAAGATTTATATATTATATTTTAATTCTCAGATTGAAAATGAATATGGAAGCATTGGATGTGATGCTCAATATAAATCTCATTTGCGGAAACTCTTCAAAAAACTTCTGAAGAACAATGTTGTGTTATTTACAACTGATGGATCCAGTAGTAGTCTACTTTCTTGTGGAAAAACTGATGAAGTTCTGTCAACTATTGATTTTGGATCAGGTATTATTATTTTCATATACATTAATCTCAAAGTATTTTGATAACATCGAAAAAAGGGTACTTTTTATTTACACTGGTGTGCAAAACTTAAGCAACAATGTAAAAATTTAGCAGATAGCCATGAAATTGCAGAAAAGGAGGTCTGGAGATCAGTACAGGGAACACGTAAGTCAGTAGAAACGTCATGCGTATACAAATATCAGGAACAAAAGCGCAGAAGTTTATGTGAGCGTGCAAAAGCGCGTGATGTCGGGCGCCGCTGCTCAACAGTAGAATGAAATGAAGGACGGAGACGCAATTCACCATATTCTCTGCAAGTGCCAGTGAGTCAGTTCATGAAATATGGCTAGAAGAAATCACCTGATGACTTCACACGTGGAAGAATGATCGGAAAGCTGGAGGAGGGCGCATGTCACCAGTGTAGCTGCAGAGTTGAATCAACAAAGTTCGTTTAGCTTGGAAAGCGTTCCAAACCACAGGTACAGCTGTTAGAAAGCTTGGTGGTGGCCGCCCGAGGACGACAACTGCAGGGGATGACCGATATATTATCCTGCAGGCGAAAAGCGCCATTGCTCAGAAACTCTGTACAGCCACGGGTCGACAAGTGTCACGGTTTACTGTGGCCAGACGCCTTCACAAAGGGGGCCTGTTCCTGAGAGACTGCCGCCCTGAACGCTGCCTCCCGCTGAAAGTTGGCCACCGGCCACCGCTTACAGTGGGCCAGAGAGCACAAAACTGGACAACTGATCAATAGAGTCGGTCCTGTTTACGGATGAGAGTGGTTCAGTACCGAGTTTATTCTCAACGCGCTTTTGATTTGAAGAGAGATCGGGACCCGCTTTTTCCCAGTAACATCAAGAAATACACCGCTACGGGGTGGTTCTGGAGTTCTTGTCTAGGGAGGCATTATGCTAAACGGGCGTAACTGAGCTTCCCATTTTCGACAGAAGGTGGTCTGTAACCGGATCGCTATTGTGAAGACGTACTTCTTCCCCATGTCGCGTCTTTTTCCGAGGTGCCATTGGCCCAGACTTCATTTTATGGATGACAATGCACGGCCACATCGCACTCTTTGCTGTTGAGGAGCTGCTGGAAAGTGAAGATATCACTCAATGGATTGGCCAGTGTGCTCCCCAGATTTAAATCCCATCGAACTTGTGTAGGATGCTTTGGGGAGACGTATTGTCAGCACGCTATACATCATTCGGAGAACAACCAACAACTCGAACAGATGTTGATTGAGGAATGGGCACTCCTACCTCAAGAAATGCTGGAACAAGCTGGTTCTGAGTATGCGGAGACGGTATGGCTAACCATTGTAGTAAGGGAGGGCATATACCATATTAAGTAACATCTGCTTGTTGTTCTACCTGTTGGATAGACAATCATGAGTCACGATACTATGCGTCAATAAAGCTTGTTTTGTTTGATTCCATACCGTATGCGTTGTATTCCTTTTTCAGAGCCAATGCTTTCGTCATCCTTACGCATACATAATACTCTCCCTCATTTCAGAATTTCATGTCTCTCAGATGATTTTTCGTGAAGTTATGGCAATAAACCCACCTGTTGCTTAAGTTTTGCGCACCAGTGTATAACTATGGCTATTTCATATCTTTTTTTTATCTTGGAAAATTTTCTGGATGCAATACTTGACGAATGGGATTCAATTCTTTCCAGGTGACAGTAGCATATATTTATATGAAAGCCTCGTTTGTATGGGAAACAAGACAAAATACTCCAATTTAGTATTAAAAATTAGTGGAATGGTTGTAATTAAAAGGTACTCAAAAAGTTATTGCAAAAATAAATATGTAATAGCATAAGAAAATGGTATTATTATTATTTTGTAACTTGTTATTTTTATTTCTTTATTCTTTCAAGTAAAGTATCTGATATCAATATAATTTATCTGTTTGATATTCATTGCATTGAGCGACTTTTTTACTATGACCATCTGATAGTTTTATTCAAATGAACTATTGTGTCACTGTGTAGATATCTCTGGTTAGTGTTTTAAAAAAAGAAAGCTGGTTTCCTGTGATATAGGGGAATTATTTATAAATGTATGAGGAAAAAATATAATTAATTGTGGTGAGATAATAGATGTAAGTATTAGTGTAACTGCCATATTTGTGAAATGTTCATTAAAAACTGTTGTGAAAGTGTATCAAGACTGAAATGTTAGGCAAAAGACTAAGTTTGAATGGGCAAATTTTCATCATCAAGTGATAATTGAGCAGGAGGAATGGAGAATCTCTCAAATTGGGAAAGAAAATAAATTGGTAACTGTGCAGTGAATTGTGTGCAGCTGATCTTAATCAAGTATCATCTCAAAGTATCTCTAAGTACTATGTTCTTCATATGCTTCATGTGGACTATGGAAGCTGAATAGTGTAAACACCTTTGCTCTTTGCTGATAAAACATGTCTATTCTGCTCAACACTGAAGGATTGAATGGTAAACAGTTTGAGAGAAGTAATGGTTCAATGAATTCCATTCCATACAGATGGGCGAGTTAAGGCTTGGCAGATGTAGAAATGATTCATAAATGTAGAAATGGACACTGAATGAATAACTACAACGTTTCAAGTGGGTTGAGGTGATGAGATGTTTTGTAGAATTTTTTTTCTTATCATGCTTTGCAAACTTTATTTTGTGTGCATCAATGTCTGGATAAGACATACCTAAACATCAATACTGACCCAAATACACATCCTGTAATGCTCATGATTTATCTCAATAGTAATGGATACTTTCAACAACTAGGGGGTCAGTCCCCTTCATAGACCTAGATATTTTTTTTATCATATAGCTTACCCTTTGATGCTTTCCTCTGTGTGTTTTTTAGAGATCTGTGCATCCTGCTTTATTGCTAGTACTGTGTATTAGTTTTAGGAACAAGACAGACTGTATTGAGTTGGCCCCCTCAGTTCCTAGATCTCAATCAGGTAAAGCATATGTGTGGTATGAAGTTGAAGAAGCCATCTCACGTCTAGATCTACAACCATTCAATCTCACACTTGAAAAATGCTATTTTCAAACCCTGCCTTAGATTTTAAAAATCTATCAATAGTGGTGTATTCAGACATTTCTTAGTGATGTACACAGATCTTTCTTTTATTGTCATTGGCAGAAGCACCAATGCATAATCTCTGCTAAAAGTTTGTTGGTCTATGGAGGGGTTGAGCCCCAAACCCCTCTATTTGTGTGCCACTACCTATCAACATCTCATCAAGCTCATGCTAAGAAAAATCAAAACTGCATTGTATTGACAAAGTGGTCATAATAAAATAGCTACTTGGGTATAATGTATTAAAAAAGTTTCTGACTGAATGCAATCTTTTTATATCAATATGAGAGAAACTTTAAAGTGGAGAATATATTTATTTCAACTCATTTTATTGGAACAATTTTTTAATGACTGCAATCAATAAGCTTTAAAAAATATATTGCATAAAAATCTGTTAATATAATGAAGTCTGTCATGATTTGGAATTTTTTTGTAGCTAAAACTTAACTTGCAAATAATAATTTCTATTAGTTTGGGAATTTTTTTTAGTTATAACTTTTATCTGATTATCACATAGCACTCACTCACACACACACACACACACGCACACACATTGAACAATAAATGATCAATAACTCTTATCTTTATAGATTTTATTTTGACTCTATTATTTATTTAATGAAGTTTTTAAGATGTATGCTATATTTTAAAGTCTTTTCTTTTATGTTAGAATAGTTACAAACTTTAAGGGAGAAAGAAACAAAATATCGAATGTAAATAATTACTGCATATTTAAAACTCTATTCTCAATTCAATTGTTTTTTATTGACAAATAATTTTTTTAATTTGTATTTTTTCTCATTGTTAAAAAATATTCATTACAAATATTAATAATCTCGGAATAATTAGGCTTAGTTGAGTCTAATATTTGTATATTCAACCTATTCTTTTTTTTAAAAAATGGAACCAAGTTTGTACTTAAGTTCTAGAAGTCTGGTGCATTATCCCATCTGTAATAGTTTCAAAATCGTATTTGTATTTTAATCATATCTGTTGAAGGTTGATCAACTTAAATGTGTTAATATCTTTAAAATTTTTAATTATATTCACATGATAGTAATTTAAAGAATGCTTAAAACTATGTGTATACATGGGAAAAATTTATTTTTGCTCTTAAATTTGATTACACAGATAAATATTATATAAATGATTATTTTTAATAACTTTTATTCTAATCTGATCAAACAATTCTTTAAGACTAGCTGTTATACACATTCTTTGCACGGGTGAATTGAAAAATTAAACAATACAGATTGAAGGATAAAGAAGTTTTTAATGAGTTAATTTTATATGTGAATTACAAATTAAACAAAAAAATAAAGCTTTTTGCATATCTCAGCTGAACAAAAAGAATCCTGTTTGTTAAATTTTAAGTCTGTAGATCTAATAGATGATAAAAATGGATTATTTCTTAATCTATAACTCCATGTAACTCTTGTGGGTCGATTTTCGAAAACACTTTCCTAAGCTGATCTCTGCTCAGCAAAAGTAGCACATTGTTACAAATTTTGTGTAATGAACACTTAAAATAGTATAAATAATTTATATCTGGAAGTGTAATACGTTAACATTACTTTTTGTTATATTTATTTTATGTTAAAATTGTAATCAGCCTTACACTCCATCTGTTCAAGCTTTCGCAGTTTCTGGTGCCTGGCGTAGACAAAACAAAATGTAAAGTTTTGCTTCACACATAAAAGATAGATATATGCTGACGCAGGCTTTTTTGCAGATGGCCGAATTTTTTCCTACTTTCTTGACAATTATCGTTATATTTTGGACACTTCACATAATATTTTTATAAATTATAGCCTATGTGTTATTCTGATGTGTAAGCAATATTATTAAAAAGTTTCATTAAAATCCATTCAGTTGTTTTTGCGTGAAAGAGTACCAAACATTCATACAAACTTTCACATTTATTATACTAGTAAGGATAACAAAGCAAAAAATATTTTGTATTTATTTTTCAGACTTGTTTTAATATTTATCATTTCATTTGGATGAAATACATTGCAGGAGCTAATGTGACATACAACTTTGAGATGTTGCGATGGACTCAAGCCTCGGGACCTTTGGTTAATTCTGAATTTTACCCTGGTTGGCTGGATCATTGGGGTGAACCTCATGCAAATGTCAATGCCAGTGGAATTGTAGCAACATTGACTGACATGTTGAAGGCAAATGCATCTGTTAATGTGTAAGTTAAGAATTATGATTATTCTATTGAGATAAAACTAAATTTTAAAAGAATGGATAAAAACTTATGATTTTTTTTAAGTCCTAATTATTTTATCATACATAAAATAATTTAGTAATCTATGTTATATATTATTGTGAAATATGTTTTATATTTTTGTTACTTGTATAAATGCTAATTTTTCTCTCAATATGTGAATTAGTTTCTTACATCTATGTTTTTGTTGATTGTACCAAACTAATTAATATTCTTTTTATTAGCAAAAAATTCTGCAAATTAAATGAAAATCATGATATTTAGCAGGGTTGACATTCTTAGATCCACTTCAGATTATTTTTTACTGTCACCTTACTTACAGAAAAGTATCAATATTCTTTAAAATAATTATTTTTTTATGGAAAACTTGTATTTATATCATGATTTACAACCATATAACTTACGTTTATCTAGTTTTATGGTTAAAAAAAAAATAAAACTATACACAACATATAGAAAATAAGCCAAATTCTGGCTTGTACCATTTGTTGATATTGTAAATATATACTACTTTCAAATATTTTCAATCTGTTTATAGCAATCTGTTAGTTCGGATTTTGTACTGGTTTCTTTCTGTTGTACTATTATGTACACTTTTCTATCATTTTGTTACAATGACAAAAATATAGAATTTGTTGATGAAAAAGAAAATGTATTACATACTTCATCCTTTCTATAAAAGAAATTTTTTCATGGCAACTTTTTGACTAAGTGTTCCTGTCATACAAAGTAGTCAAATAGTGTCACTGAAGAAATAACATCATTGTTTGTTAGTGAACTATTTGTCTTTGGGAGATGAATTGTTTTTCATTATCTAGGATTCTGCCTTGTTTTTTATTTATAGTTAGACTGACAAACTTATTTCAGTCTACAGATAGATTTTAGTCCTAAAACAACTGTAGATTAATACTGCTATTCCATAGTCTACTACTAATACGATTCTATCATTACCTTACTTTTAATTTGTGTGTGCTTATGAAAAAGCTATTATATATGTTTATAAATGTATTGTACATATATTTTCACAAATTCCTGTTGATTATTTTAATAAATTTAGTGATTGATTTATTAATATTATTAATCATTGATGATTAATGGCCTACTAGCACTAATTTTTACTACTCAATAATCGGTCAAGCTTCTCACCTAAACTTGAATGCAAACATAGCTGACCGATCTGATCAGTCATTCACAGAAACTCCTCAATACCAACTCACTTTAAATTTTTACATCTAAATATTTTATCTCTTTAACTCAAACTCCTCTGCTGCAACCGGATTGGCTAGGCATTGCCCCACGCGTTCCCATCATGAAAATTTTTTTTTAAGTTCTAATTTTTTCATCTATTTTTATCTTTATTTTATTTTATGTCTCTAAATTTTTTCATATCAAAGTAATTTTTTCTTTTATTAATTTTCATTAGTTACATTTATGTTTAAATATTATTTATTGAAAAGCACAATTTGAAAGCATTTTAATGTCATCTAAAATGTCATAAAAGGAGATGAAAATTCAGAAAAACTCTCACCCCACCAAATATCAACTAGCTCAAATTACTGTAGAATATTTTTGTATTTAAAAATTCTGACTATTATTTGATTCATTATCTGTTAATAAAACAGATATACTTTTACATTTATCTCCATTTTTGCTTTTTTCATTTTATATTGGTTCTGTAGAAATTTTATGTGTATTTATTATTTTTATCTTTTAAATCTTATGTTTTTATATAACAATGGTAAAAAATTGTCTTTTTAAGTTTCTGCATGCAATATTTAAATTTTAAAATATTTCTAGTAGCCAGGCTTAAAGTTTCATAAAATATTGTTCTATGTATAGGTATATGTTCCACGGTGGAACTTCTTTTGGATTTACAGCTGGTGAGAATTTTTCTGTCTTCTTGTATCTTTTATACAATATTATTGCTTATAAATTAAATTCTAATATTGTTTTCAGCTTTATACTGTATTCTTTTGATTATAATTCTGTTTCTTCCAGCTATGTTTATTACTGCATGTTTCATATTGAAAATAATTTCATTTTTATATTTTGAAAAGTTCAAAGTTATATTTTTGTAATATGATTTCACTTAAACAATAATGTTCACACTCTGTTTTTAAGAGATCTGGCTTTTATCAGGTTATTAATTTGACTTTTTAAAGATGTTTTAAAAATTACTAAATTTTTAAATTCATTTAGTCATTAGATACACAGGGCATTTAAATTACAGAAAATTTTAATTTGACAGTTAGAAATATTCAAAGATGTTGTTTATAAGTATGTTTTTTTTTTCAACTTTAAAATTATTACCTCAATTCTGAAAAGACAAATATTTTAAAAATTTAATCTGTTCTTATGATTTTAATATTCAAACTATTTTATTTCATTGATTTTCTATGCAAGAATCCATTAGAATTAGTTGAAGTAATGCAACATTGTAATTCATATTATTATTTTTATTTCATATTTATAATCAGAAGTAATTTTGAAACTTTAAATTTTTTTAAAAAATTAAAATACAGTATTTATAAACATTACAAATGCAATAAAATGATACTTATTTTTTTAAAGTCTAAAACCAAAATATATATTACTTTAAATTATTGTAGTTGTTAAAATTTTTTTAACCTATGTAGGTTCGAACCTTGGTAACACATTCCAAGCTTGTCCAACAAGTTATGATTATGATGCTCCTTTGAATGAGGCTGGGGATCCTACTCCAAAATACTATGCAATGCGTGAAGCTATTGGAAAAGTGAGGTTTAGTTCAGTTACTCTTTTTCAAAGAATTTAATGAGGCATGGAGCAGCTTACATATTGTTCATGATTTAAACATTTTACCTTATTGATATAGTTTTCAGTTATTTTATGTGATATTGTATTTTATTTCTGTATTTTGATTCTTATGTATGCCAAAACTGATTAACATGCAGGTCTTTTGGGTGATTGTGGTCCAAATGGAAAGGGTCCCAAAATAAGGGATATTTCTGTCCGAGTCCTTATTCCTCTGAAGACATCATTTAAAGGGGCTGGTGCATGATAAATCTGTCAAAGTTCAAAGTCATCATGTTGGCATAATGGAGTAGTTTGGAGATTGAGGTACCAGAACTGAGGGGTGTCATCTTGTTACTCCACCCTAGTTCAAAATTAAAAAGTTCATTGCAAATGGCTCCTGTGTTGCTTTGTAGTGTAACACTGATACATCTATTAATCACTTTAGATTATTTTTAGATCATTGGAAACATTTCAATTCCAGCAGTATTTCAATATAACAATTTTAACTAAGTATACCTTGTAATTTAAATAAAGACTACATACTAACCCAGTGGTCGGCAAACTTATTAGCCAAAGTGCCAAATATGAACATTACAACAATTTTTTAAAAAAAAATTGGGAGCCAAATCTGCTTGTTTAGTAAACTTTTATTACACTAAATAAGTAGTACACTAAATAAAACTAAATTTCATACTTAATAAATATTTATTAATGTGAACAATGAGCTTGCACTTCCTCTTTTGAAAGTTTTGAGGTCAAGTTTGTATGTTGTTTTTAATTTTAGGCATGATTCCAAGTTCTCATCAATAAGACAACTTCTCAGTTTACTCTTGATAATGTTCATGCTTGAAAAAGATTGTTCGCATATATATGTGGAACTGAAAAGAGAAAGAACAGCAAACGCAAGCTTTTTCAGCTGTTTGTAAGAGTCAGGAATACTATTCCAAGCGTTGAAAATGATCATGTCTTCCTTCTGCAGGTCTTTCAAAGCAGACCACTTGTGTTGTGAACTAAGATCACATTTTTTCTTCTCCAATATTTCCAGTTCAACATAAAGACGTTCGAATTTAGAGCGCCATATCTCCTTGTTTTTTTTTAAATCCAGCAATTGTATTTCAAAGCTACCAATGTCAGTTTCAAAAGGACAAAATTTCAACTCAGTTATCGTAGCATTAAGAGGATTTTTGACAAATATTAAAGTTGCTCTGCTGTTTTTAAATTCCTAAAACCTGCTGAGAAATGCTTCCCTCATATTTAAAATTATTGTCTTAAAATGTTGTGTTTATTAATAGAAGAATTATTTTCTTGGCGATGCTTCAGTAGGGTTCGAAAGGGAAATGTTTCCCCTTTCAAAATTCTGAGCAAAATGGATAATTTGTTTTCGAATGTTATTACTTTTTCTAATATCGAAAAAATTAAGTTTCCTTTCCCTTGTAGTTTACGATTAAGCTGATTTAGATGAGACATAACGTCTACCATGAAATAAAAGTTTTGTATCCAGTGATCGTCTGTTAGTTTTGGATAGTGAACACCCTTCTCAAGAAGAAATACTTTAATTTCCGGAAAAAGGGACGAGAAAAATTTTAAAACATTCCCTCTTGATAACCAATATACCTTGTTATGAAGCAAAAGATCAGCATACTCACTCTCCATTTTAAATAAGAATTCTTTGAATTGGCTATGATTAAGAGCTTTAGCTAAAATGGAGTTGATAATGATAATCACTAATTCCATAACTTTACAAATTTCATTTGGAAATGTTTATGCCATCAAAAGCAACTTCTTGGTGAATGATACAATGGTAAACAAGTAACTGTGGTTTATTTTTTCTTTCAAAATAGCAACAAACCTCCTTTTTCTTACGCCAGTCATACTTTTTGGCCCCATCTGTTGAAATCAACATAATTTTATCGAGGGGAATATGATATTTATCCATACACTCAGTTTTACTTGCTATATCTTCTCAACGCGGTTCTGCCCTTTGAGTGGCAATAATCCTAAAAAGTTATCCTTAGGGGCCTAAATGAGGCATAAATCTACAAAAGTGAAACTTGGCGCTGTATCATTTATGTCACAAGACCTCGCCAACTGCTATTGACAAAGCTGAAAACAAATTTCAGATCTTCGGGATATAAGTTGGGTAGTTATATTTTGAACACATTTTAATTGTTCTGTCTTTAATGGTTTTGCAGACAATGGTAACTCTTTTAATTTTCTGAATATCTGCTTTGTTCTAAAAATCCCGGAAATAGTTCTCTTTGAGGCATTTATAAAACAATTTTTTTATGTAATCGCTGTCTGTGTACGGTTTCCTCTAAGCAATCTCTTGGCTAAAACAAAATCCTGCCATATTAATAATATTGCTCCGGATTTGGTAAATCGAAACTAAAAACATATATATCAGGTGTAATAAAATCGTATAAAAATACCTGTAAGATGTACACAGCTAGATTGAAAAATACAACTTTTTAATAAGACAGGGCAACGGCAGACACGGTAGATAAGACAAAACTGTTCACACTGCAACTGCTGGTCTGTGATGCCAATTTGTACCCCCCTACTTTAGAAAAAGTATGCACGTACATGCTTGTGGGGTACCTTTGTATCACACCGGAATACACCGAAAACATATGAACAATTTCAGTTGGTAGCTTGTACATGGTTCGTGTTTACATTTACGAAAACCAATAAAATTAAACTCTATGTTCGTTACGTATTTTACAATATAAAATTTTAATTACTTATCTATTTTTAACAAAAAAAAAAATTTAATACATGTTCCGATTTTAAAAAGAATTTTAATTTATCAAAATAAGATGAATTTTTTTTTTCCAAATTTTTTAAAGGGAAAATTTTATTGTCCCTTTCCCCGGGATATTTGTGCCAGAGCTGCAAAAAGGGGCCCATGGGCTCTGGACCCCCGCTTTTTTGCACCACGATAACCTCCCCAAAATGCAATATATTTCTTTTATGACTTTTTATTTCTTATTCAAAGAAAGAGGTTAAAAAAAAAGTTTTGTTACTTTCTCTTTTGAAAAATAAAAATTTTCAAATGTTATGTATATATTTTACATCTCATGTTTAAATGTTTGTAAATATCTGAAATTTTGAAATATATATTTTTTTTCAAAAGAAATATAGGAAGAGGGTCATATACTTTCTTTTCATTTAAAAATTTTGAATACCAAATAATTCAGTTACCTTTTATCTCTTGAAATTTAAACTACTTTTTCATCAAATAAAAATCAATTTTAAATTATTTTTACTGATAAATTTAAAAATAAAATTAATAAAAGTATATATGTATTTATGTATAAATATTATTTATTTATGGTATTCTTTTACAGTTTTTTCCTTTACCTACTGGTCCTGTACCATTGCCTTCACCTAAAATGAAATTGCCTTCAGTGACTTTGAAAAGAGTAAGTATTTTATATCTTTTTGTATTACAATTATAAGTATTTTAGACATATATTTTAAAATCCATCCAGAAATATTAATAGTTATGTCGGCCTGGTTTGGGTTTTTCGTGGCCTCTTTCCCCGGGGGGTTCAACCCCCCCCCAAGTGGGTGTTTTTCGACAGAAAATCAACAGCGACCATGTCGACGGTTATACGGCATGTGATCCCTAGAGTGTCTGTTTAGCTTTGGGTTCCGAAAAATTAAAAAAACCCCCTACAGGTTTGATTTTCAGATTTAGGGGCCCCCCCTAGGGAAGAAACTGGCTTCAAAATTACCTGGGGGAGGATCCCCCTATAAGGCATCACACAAAAGTTTACCGCTTCCCGGGGGTTATAGGTCTGCTATGGCAATGATCAATTCCAACCCCTTAGAAAAAAAAAAATAAGAAAATTATTACAGATATTGCTATATAAAATTATTGATATACTTTTTAAAAAATAGCCAAATGACCCCAACTAAAAGGGAAAAGAATTACCAAATTTTTTTTTATAATTATTTTTATCAAATTTTAAACTTTTCCTTATATATATATATAAAAGCATATTTTCCCCTAAGCTGTTAGAATCATTTTCATATTTTATTTCGTTTAAGAATTTTTAAATTAATTTTCATAGTTAAGCTCCATGTTCAAAAGGATCATATTTTTTATTTTTAATAAAATGTTTTTTTGCGGTTTTTAAATGTTTAACTCCTTATTTTTTTGTATAGTTAGATGAAGAAAGATACAAAATAATAAGACCGATTCATCTAAATCTATAAATGTTTACTATCTATTTGACTAGAAATTTTTTTTCTCGATTTATAAAAAACTAATTTTTTCACAGAATTCCAACATAGATTACTAAGTGATTTATTTTTCTTAAAACTGATAAATATGATTTGTTATTGCTTAAATTAAGTTCAGGTAATTTTTCCAGTTGGGGGAAATTTGCATCTTTCAATATAAACAATAAGAAAAGCATTAGTATTGATTTCATCCAAATGAACTGAGCTTAATAGATTTATCAAAAGCATACACATTTAAGTTTCCCTCTTTTACAAAAAAATCTAATTCATGAAATATAACATTTTACTTTAGAAGTATTAAATTCATTGAAATATATCTTGAAGTTATTGATTTAGAGTCATCTTGATTACAATTATAGATTTATTTAAAATTCTTCATGATTTATCACACAAATGAACCTTACATAAAATCAATAGCAAAACATACAGATTATTTACAATGGGCAAAAACATTCTTATTCTTCCCAGTTATCTCATTATAGATATACTGTTTTATTCTTTCATAATTTCTGTACAATTAGTTTTGTTTCAGGTTATGTCATTATGGGACTTTATATCCAAGGCTAACAACTCAGTATTTTCAACTTATCCTCTCTCATTTGAAAAGCTTTCTCAAGTAAGTTTTTTTCGTGTACAAAAATAAATATAATAGTAACTATTTTATTTTTAAATTTTTATTTATTTATTTTTTGAGATATTAAATTATTAAATGGAAATGAAAATCATGAATTTTTAACTGTTAATGTTTAATATTTGTATAATATAAATTGTGACACTTGTTAAGAATATGTTTGTAAAAATTGCATACATTTGTTTTAATTATAACTTTAAGTAAATAACTTCTGATAATAAGGATCCAAACTCTCAAAATTATAATATAACAAATATAAGTATTTTCAATTCTTTTTTGTGGAGATGTATTTCGTAGTTTATGATTTTTGCTGACTTTGTATTACAAAACCCTAAATGGATTATTTTCAATATATTTGTGTAAATTTTATCTAATATTATAGAGATAGTTAGAAAACTCTATTTCTTTATTTTTTTCCCCTTGCAGCCATTTGGATTTGTATTATACAAAGCTAAAGTCACATTCCAGACTGCTGATCCGGTTGTTCTTGCTGCAAAGGGTATTGCTGATAGAGCTCATGTTTATGTGAACAAGGTATAAAGTATTTTTCAATATTTTAATGTTCCTTGGTAATTTTTATGTTTCTGTGTGTTCTTTAAATTGTTTTTAATGTGTTATAACTTCAGGAAATTGATATGCTAGATATTTTTATGGATTTGCTTAGATATATTTCATTTTAATGAATTTTAGTGTGAAATTCTGTAGTATAAACCTTAAAAATTTTTTTTTATAAATATATTTTATTAATATATTTAAGTATAAAAAGTTATTTATGTAGAAGCGTTTTTTAACATTTATCATTATGATGTTGATACTTAACCTTGTAATTGTGTGAATATTTTGATTTTTATGAAGGTACTACAAGGTATTCTAAGTCGTGAGCAAAAGATTGAAAGCATTCCAGTTCGAGTTTTGAAAGGTCAAAGTATTGAAATTCTTGTTGAAAATCAAGGACGTATATGCTCTGGTTATTATGTTAATGACAAAAAGGTAATGTTTTTCTTCCCAAGTGTATATTTCATTTTAATAAAAAATGTTGGTACATATATTTGCCATCCCATTGCCAATATTTCATTAATTTCAACACATATTTGTCTTGGAAAATGTTAGCAATTGTGCTGAGGACATATTTTGCATTTGTAGCCTTCTCTAGGTAGAACAGGTTGCCATAAATTGCAAAATATGTGGCAATTAATCGTTGGCATGGGATTGATACAAAAATAGCAAAAAAATTTTTATAAAACAAAGTAGAAATGTATTTTAATTTGTTTTAAAATTATTTTTATGAAAAATAGTTTATCTGAATATTACATATAGGATTTAGGTTTACTATGGATGTGTTTCTAAATGCACCCATAAATTAAATTGGTTATTGCAAGCTTAGAAGAAATTTATATTTTATTAATTTAAAACCTTTTCAAGGTTGATGAGGAAAATTTAATAGTTTTTTTTATTTTGTATTGTATTTTAAGAATACGAAAAAATGCCTAGTTCATCCATTTTATTTCATAAAATGTAAATAAAAATCAATTTATAATTTGAAGTATATTTATTCTTAAAGAAAGAGAATTTTAATAATGTGTTTCAAATTGCTTAGAATATTGTTATGAATTTTGTCTAAAGAATTTTCAAAATAGTGTAAATAGTTTATATTTGGAAGTGTAATACATTTATATTACTCTATGCTGTATTTATTTTATGTTAAAATTGTAATATTCGCAAGCAACGCCGTTCTTTGCATTATAATGCAATCAAATGGAAACTTGGCGAAATCTTGACAATAGAGCCAAATTGGCATCATTTTTGTCGACCATTTGTGGTGAGTTTGGTACCCTATGGATTCTAGAAATTAGTGGAGAAATCTACTAATATCACAATCTATGATGCAAGCGGATTTTTCGAGAAAAATCGTCGAAAATGGGTTAGTCTTGTTTTTTGTAGTTATTGATTTGACTGTGAAGAGTCAACCACCAATTATTTATTACTTCAGCTGTTGTGTAGGACGAGCTGGTGCTTGTGAATAATCTTTTACATACTTGCATTTTAGACCTTGATAGTTTTGTCTGTGGGCTGTAGAAGGTGTGAAGGCCTTTTAAGATTTATTAAGTGAATTTGAGTACTGTATCCTGTGTTTCAAGGATTGTTTTTCGATAATAAATTTCCATCGTCCCTGAAGAACAATCTTGCTCTTTATGACTAATTTACATAAAATCGAACTCCGATCTATGTAAAAATATTTTCACATGTGCTAGATAATTGATAATAAGCATTTTTATTAAATTAAAATGGTTTTGTGTGTAATAATCTCATTCACTAAATTTTTCATGATATTAAAGGTCTTAAACTGAAATAAAATCTTATTTATAGGCATAAAATTATAATGCATTATTATTCAATATCCCCAAGAAATTATTAGGCTTAGAAAAATAAATTTCTAATGTTATTGAGTTGTTATTAACAATTTCATCTGAAGTAATGGATTAGACTAAGTGTTAAAAGAACTGAAGTGACTATAAATCTTGATCTTGGATATGATATTAAGAAATGCAGATGCTGCTTATAGTTTTGGATTTATTACAGGTAAAAGACGAAAACACCTGTTACAAAAAATGATACAAATGTTTTAAAATATAATTAAAGCAATTTTTTTCCTACGAATGTTGTATTTGTGATTGCATGCTGTCCAATCAACTTTTACATTAAACTTTGTCAGCAGTTCTCCAACGAAACATTTTATTTATATGGGGATAATTCCAAAAATAAAGTCTTCAAGGTGCTGAGGATGGCCGCTGTACCCAACTGGTCATGGTTGCAAACTTGTGGCTGGCATTATTTCTGAGAAATCATGGTTTCATATCTTGTTGCCACTAAGAATCTGCTGTGGAGAGGGGCTGATACACATTAAATCTGTCGACACCCAAAGTCCTCACATTTGTATAATGTGGAAGTGTATGGGGGACAACTGAGGTTTTGTCTTTATTATTTATCTACAGTTTAATTCACATTATCACCCATATTTAATCTGAACATGGCATTTAGTTACTACCATTTTTTCTTGGACATTTAGAAAGGACATTTGGGCCAGAATGGGGCACAACAACAATGATGAAAAGAAAAACTTCACCCAATGAGAAGGTACTGTATGACCGACATGGTTGATGGTATAACATTGACATACATAAACTCTCTCTCTCAGTTGTGCAACAGCTCATGAAACCAAGGCGCATGAGTAGATGTTCCAGGCAGGTGGTCAGTCTGACATGAAACCCCTGTGTTTAAATCTTAAATAAGCTTGGTACTCATTTATCAACCACTGAAGGGATGAAAGACTAAGTCAGCCTTGTACAGCTTGAGGTTTGAATCCTGGACCTGTGGCATGAAAGCATGATATGCTACCATTCAGCCACTGGGCTTCATTCATAAATTGCTACAACATTTACAAAATAAATAAATAAACATCAACCAAAATACCAATTATGTAGAAAAATATTCGTTCAACTTTAACATTCTACAAACATTAAAGTTAAACATTTATTTTTGTATTTCTAAGAAAAGGAGACATTACTTTTGATATTACTCTTGAATTATCCAATAGTTGAGGAGAAATGTTTGAAAAGAGATGTGTGTTGACTTTTTTTATACTTAATAGAAGATATTCTCTTTGTGTAACGAATCGTTTTTTCAATCAATTAACAACTGCATCAATAGATGGCATTGCTATCTTACAAACATTAACTACATTCTGCTAAAAACAAACTAGTTTAGTGCTGGATTCGATAGAATAAGGATGCTAATAATGGTCTATATGCCACAGAAAAGCAACATCTAATTTGACTTCTTTATTTTGTTTCTGTATAATCTTGCCTCTTTTGTTATGAATTGTAAAAATACTATGTGTTTTCATAATAATAAACTGTTATTATTCTTCCTTTCCATTTTCTATTATCTTACACTTGTTAAATCTGCATTTAAAGTTAGTAAATATCCTTTATAAATTTCTTAAAGTAATATATTTTTTAACAGGGAATATTTCAAAATGTTACACTTGGTTCCCAAACACTTGTAAACTGGACAATGACTCCGATTCTGTTGGATTCCAAAACAATCAAGAAAGTAGCATTGTGGAAGCAGAAGGCCATAAAATCTGATTCAGTATCAGTACCTACAATTTACTCAGGAGAATTCACAATTGAAAGTGGAACAAAGATTTTAGATTCGTTTCTTAGAGTGGATGGATGGCACAAAGTAACAATTTTATTTATTGAATTTTGATATTCTAAATGTACATAATTTGTTTTATAAAATGAAAAATTTTGTGAAAATATTATTTTTAATATACATAAAAGTATAAAAATGTGTTTTATTTTTTATATTTATTTTTGACTGTAAAATTGTAAGATAAACAGCATTATTTTTTGGCAAATGTAATATATATGAAAGTTTATATCAATATGTTTTATTTTTATTCGTTTTACATTTTTTCGTTATCACATCAATATGTATCAAATTTTAGCTTTATTTTGAGTTCTGGAAATTTTTATATTGATAAGATAAAAGAAAAATAAGCACAGGGTTATTCCAAAATCTTTTCAGGATTTCGAAATGCTATAGTAAACATACTAAGAAATACAGCACAAAAAGAACATTTGAAAAAATAAAGGAACTGTTCAAATTTTATTTGCATACTTTACAGGTGTTCTAGTTGTGAAACCTTAATTACATGGCTTACATCCATGCAATAGTCCAGTTCCTGCCACCCTCTACTTAATATGGTACAATCAACATTTTTGATAACACATGTTCTAATTTCCGTGTTATCTAAAAACTTGGTAAGACTTAAGTTTTCATACCCCTTTTGTCGAGAGATGTAGCAGAACTGCATGAAAGGAATCACTCATGCTGTCAATAATGTTGATTGTAACCATGTTGAATAGAGTGTGGCAAGAACTAGACTATGGCATTATTATATGCAGTGTAACCAAGGTTTCATGTGTAGAACACTGAAGGGGTTTATGTAAATAAAGCTTAAATGGTTCTTGTATTCTTGCAAATGTTCTTTTTTGCTGCATTTGTCTTAGTTTTTTTGCTATAGCATTTCGAAATTCTGGAGGGAATTATGAATAACCCTGTATGTTAAAAATATAAAAAAAATTAATATGCATCATAACATAGTGGTTGAATGACTTTATTATTGAATAAATGACAAAATGCGATCTAAATAATTTTTCAAAAGCATTAAGGTGAAAGTATAATTAGGTTGATGTAATTATCTTCATTCTTATAATCTTGTGCTTTGAATGTATGATTTATTGCTAATAAAAGTTTCTTAAGGTTTAAACTTTGTAATGTAATATTTAAAAAATAACAATCAATATACTTAATAGTTAGATTTTTAATAAAGAAAAGTTTCACATTAAAAAAAAATTAAGCTGTGTGCATGTATAATTAAGGAAAATATTTTGTGAAAATTATGTTTTATACTTGCTTTGATACAAATAAAATTTGAAAAGAAATTTAGAAAATTATCTAATTTTAGGGAGTTGCTTTTCTCAACAATTTCAATCTTGGAAGATACTGGCCAATAGTGGGACCACAAGTGACACTGTATACACCAAGTATTTTATTCCAAAAAAATCCTGCCGTAAATCACATTACTTTGCTAGAACTGGAAAATGCACCTTGTCGTCACAGCTCTACCTGCTCTGTTCAGTTTGTTGACACACCTGTTGTTAATGGCACTACCCCTTTGTAAAGGAATTTATTCTCAATTTGTCTTGTGCCTTCTAAGTGCAATTACTGTTTTTTCAGATCAGCTTAATTTTATCATCTAATGAAAAAAAATATTTTTTTGGCTTCACTTTCTTCATACACTTTGTATTATTATGTGAAAAAATATATGAAATTATGTTTTTACCACTTAAGTGTAGTACTGTGATTGTACTTCTGCGTAACAAGAACTGTGAGAATATGTGAATCTTACTGATATAGCTATGATTTTTATGTATTGAAATTTATATTTTTAGGTACATATACTATTTTTGTTACAGGATCAGAATTAAAAGGTTTTTAATTGTATTTTGTTGCTAGTGTTACATTTGTATCAGTTTGTATCCTTTTTATTTTCGATTGACAACTTTTATTATATGTTCGAAATAAATATTTTTTAATTAAATTGAAATTTGTTTATATTTGTCAATTGATTGATTGAATATTAATGTCGCACTATTTAGCTACACAAGGGCTTTTGGCGATGGACCACGTAATTTTGAACCATGTTCAAGTGACGTGGACGACACCTGAGCTGGCACCCCCCTCTCCTAACTACCACACCACACCAACGGAAGGACATTTCAGCTCTTGACAGATTTAACGTGCATCGCTGCCCTACACGGAGGGTCTTTAGTGGTACTGGGCTTGAATTCGTGAAAGACAAGCCATGATCCGATACCTATACCACTCGGCTATCGCGGCTAATTTATATTTGTCAAATAGTACATATTTTTTGTGTTATCTGTCTGTTAAGCTTGCTCATACATTATAACATATTGTTTGTCTAGTCATGGTTTTGAGTCTTGATTCCCTTGAAGATTTTCTGCGCAGAGTGGTTGATATGCGTTAAATCTCTATCACTTTGTAAAGTCCTCACATTGGTGTGGTGCATAAGTTTGGAATGTGGAGTGCAACTGCAGATGATTTCCTCATCACTTTCGGAATGCATTCTAGAATGACAAGGTTTGTTACCAATAGCCCTTATATTGTTCAAAATGTGTCGTTAATACTCATACAAACAGTTAGAACATAAATAAAATTTTTAGTAATGGCTTAATTTCATTAACCCTTTATCTACCGCATTATGATTTACTGCAGTTTTTTTCATGCAATATTTTTTTTGGATCACTACATTGAAAGTTAAGGGATGTACATAAACAAAATACTCAACTTTGGGAAATTTAATCCATTAAGAGCTAATTAATTATATACACTGTTCACTTAAAATAGTCAAATCGTTTTCTACAGTCTTCATTAACATACAAAGAAAAATAAGACACTTAAATTTTGACAATAACTATTTTTTCAGGGCATAAATGATAATCTTCGCAATCTGCTGAAAACACTGTCAGCTCAAAACGCAATTTCTGCTGCAAAACTATACGCCTTCCCTGCTAAAATACTCATCATAGAACCCGTGCTGCCATTTATCTTGGAAGAGTGGATTTCTAAGAATATTCCTGCTAAGTATCATCAGAATATTTGTAAACATGGTTATTCTATGTAATTTTAAACTGAGTGGTACTTATAAGTACCGTCGGTAGATAAAGGGTTAAATGCTACTTGATTGCATGCAAATTCTGCACTCATATTTCTCTTCTTATTATATTGTGTTATAGCTAGCAGATAAATTAGTTTGAAGTAAACATTTTTTTTCTTGAATTTCGACTATAGAATTTTAACTTTTCAGTTCACCTCTGAGACACTTACAAATAAGTGAATCCAAGGACCAACCTCAATTCTTTCTATGTAGTCAATTCTCCATGAATAATCATGAGTGTGGATTTTTAATCTATATTTGATTAAGGTTTGAATAATTGTGGAATAATTTCTAATTCTATGATAATAATATGCATTTTATTATGAATTATTCTGATCGAGATTTGGCAGTAGCACTTGATGAATTTACATTATTTTTCTGGTTTTTTTGTCACTTTTTCAACTGGACTTGCTGCTAGTTCTTTTTTTTTCTTTCACAAAACTCTTTTCCTCTTTGTGCATTTGATTTAGGCATTCTGACTAGAATTAATAATAATTCATCGCAAATGAAAATTAAAGAAATAAATTAGCCACCGAACACATTGCCATACAGCTAACAATCTAAAGAAAATTTCAAAAAGGCACGCTTTTGCTGCGAGAGCTATTTTGTCTACACTGTAATGCTCACGTTTGGCTAAAATTTAGTTGGATGAGAAAGTTTATTTGTGAGAAGTTTTATTCTCATTGTTTTTTTGGTTCATTGTTCACTCTTCGTATTTGTTTCATTTTTTTTTTTACATATCTGTTTGATTTTGCCTTTAATTTCAATAATGAGTTCCCCTTGTAATAGTTGTCAATTGAATGAGTTATTTTAAGTCTAAAAAAAATTGTAAAATCCATTTGGGATTTACAATTATCCATATGGAAGTTTGGGAAATGCGGTATCTATTGAGATTTATTGTCATCATATGATTGTTGTTCGAAATTGCTAAGTGTTCGAAGTAATACGAACAGAGAATATCATAAGTATCATGAAGAGAATATCATGATACGAAAGGAAGATTTTAAGATTTATTTTTGGAGGAATACAGGAAAATGGAACGTGGCGAAGATCAAATTTAGAGCTCGATCAATTATATAAAGAATCAGACATTGTTAACTTCATCAAAATACAGCGAATTAAATGGGCAGGTCTCTTTATCAGAGTGAGTGAAGACTGCACCACTAAAAAAGTCTTCAATGCTCAACCAATTGGCACTCGAAGAAGGGGCAGGCCAAATCTTAGATGGATTGATGGCCCAGAAAAAGATCTCCTAGTTTTGAGAACTAAGAACTGGAGAACACTAGTAGAAAGAAGGCTGGCCTGGAAAAGGTTTCTTGAGAAGGCTTGCGACCACCCTGGGCTGTCGTGCCACTGAGGAAGGAAGGAAAATGTAAGAGAAGGAATTGCCCGTTTCAGCAAGTCAATTTCTACTGATGGTAGGGATCACAAGCATTTATTTTAACATATGGTAACTACACTTTGACTTATAAAATATCTCTTGTGGCTCTCTATCTACTAAAAACTCTTAATACCCCTGTTGGCTAGATTCGAACCGGGCACCTTCCGTTCCGAATGCCAGTACTTTATCGATCACGACAAAACGATCGTCTTGGCGTGATGTTTAAGTACTGGTTTTATTTAGATACCGCTACACTCCTGTTCCCTTTTGAATAGCTGACGTCGTATGGGGAGAAGGAATGTCCATTGTGATCCCACATCGGGATGGGAAGAAAATTGCTAGTGAAGGATGTGTAATCATAAAATTTCATGATTTAACCTATGCCCTTGTCTCGAATTCTTCAACATAAAAAAAAAACTGACATTACAGACATTCATACAGAGTACAAAATAATGAAATAAGATACGTTATTTGAAATACCAAATTCACCCCCAATAATACTTCAAAAAATGTTCGAGGATGGGGGCAAAAGTCATGGCAACTATTTTTTTTTTCTTGAAGATACCAGTCCGGTTGCAAAATGTGACATATACAGACGAAAGTACAAAGTGTTAACTACATGTGTGGGCAATGAATAGCACTGAAATATAGTAACATACTAATTAATTACAGTAGTATATATATATATACAGGGCAATATGGCCTTCACGGTGCAAAAGAATGACAACACAGCACACATAAAGTTGACATGACAAACCTGGGCCTGAAGAGACTCAATGTAGTTCCCTGCTGTTGTCACCACAACGATTTGGGAGGCGCTGAATACGATCAGCGTCAGCATTTGCCGCATCACGTTGACACACGCGTCGTTGTTGAAACTTTCCTACCCACAAAATACTACTTTACGGAATGGTAGGGCATTATATATATATTCCCAACGGATTCCACCAGTAGCGCACACTGAAGTTTCCCAAGGGGGGAGAGTAGGTTCGATAGTCCACCATTCTTGTATCATGCTCCTTTTGATTTTGGGGAACAAAAAATAGTAAACTAATTATTGAATAAGTAATTAGTATTAAAAAACTAATAAAATTAATCAAAAACAAATGATTAAATTTTACGTATTATATACTTAAAATTATAATCAATCGGAAAATCAAGTGCTTTGGGGGTGGGGTCCGGACCCCTAGGACACCCCCCTTGTGTGCGCCACTGGCTTCCACTAATTCTCGTGACATTCCATCGCATTTCGCCCTCGGAGAACGGCTATTTTGATGTAAGCGAGCTGCTCAACACGGGTTACTTCTATCTCGCACCAATTGACTGATTTCACAGCCCTCCTGCGCTACTTGTGGCCGCGGTAGCCGAGTGGTATAGGTATCGGATCGTGCTTGCCTTGTCACGAGTTCGAGCCCAGTACCACTAAAGACCCGCCGTGTAGGGCAGCGATGCACGTTAAATCTGTCGAGAGCTGAAACGTCCTCCCGTTGGTGTGGTGTGGTAGTTAGGAGAGGGGGTGCCAGCTCAGGTGTCGTCCACGTCACTTGACCATGGTTCAAAATGATGTGGTCCGTCGCCAAAAGCCCTCGTGTAGCTGAACAGTGCGACGTTAATAATCAATCGCTGCGCTACTTACAGCTATCACAGAGACATTTGTTGTTCTGCATACACACTATGCCTGCAGAACTTCCACACAACACTATACGTTTGTGATCCGTTTACATATCTACAAGGAAAAAAATAGTTGCCATGCCCCAACCCTCGTATCAAAATTTTTGTAATAAAAAAATATATATTATTCAAATTTGTTCTATATGCCGCCCTTAAAATTTGACGCACCGAACAGAGTCCGACCCTACCCCAGCGGTTCTTCAACTGGGGTCCACGGAGGTGCTTCATCTAGTGTTCTTTTACGGACTCTGAAAAACACCTCGACTCGATCACTCAATGAAAATATTTACCAGAACATGTATTTCAGTCAAGAATATTAATTCTGTTTTTTTATTACTTGAAAATACATAGCCATTTCTAAAGTACAGTAGAACATCGTTTATCCGGACCGGACACCGTTCGGATATCGCGATTGTTCGGATAACCGAATACAGTATATGAAACCGGACACTATACGAATATTGAAAATCATCACATGCAGGAAACGTGCTTGAAGAAAAAGTAAAATAGGTGCAAAAAATGTTGCAATTTTACCTTTATTGTGGAAAATCACTTATTTTTCGCTGATTGTACACCGTTTTTTCGCTGCAAGATCTCTGATTCTCTTGAGCAGCAGTAGTTGAGTAGGACAGCACTCTAATTGTTGTTCGTACCGTTCCATAGCTGTCTCTAACGCAGAAAACGCGTCAGCATTTGATGGATTCTTGCTACTCTCATTGTTGTTGTTGTCCTCGTCTCCATCTGTTTCATCGTCGACAGGGTCGGATTCTTCTAGCACGGAAGTCACGATCTCGTCATCATTTAGCGCTGGAAATCCACAATATTCTGCATCGCATACCTTCCAGGTTTCTATATGTTTCTACAACAGGCAAATGTTTAACAAATCACAACTGAAATTACTCAAATATCCCTGACCTTGGGTTTTCCCTTCACTTTTGGCCTCACGCTTACAACTGTTGAGCATTGAACCGTTCCAAAACGTATTCATATGCAGTTGACAAAAACTAGTTCGGATATTTGATGCTTCGGATGATAAATCGGATAAACGACGTTCTACTGTAATATTTTCAAAAATTACATAGAAAAATCAGAAGTGAAAAGATTAAGAACTAAATTCCCATAGCGCACCTATACAATAACGATTGCATCCATCTTGATTTTCTAATTGATTTGCGTCTGTATTAATTATTTATATGAAGCTAGTATTTTGTTTTATTTTTATATACATATATATAATTAGATGCTTTTACTATTTTCTTAAAGGAGAAAAAAAAGGTGCTAAAAAATCTTATAAATAGCAGAGGCCGTCTATGAGTATTGGGTAACCTTTAAATCACTCCGTCGTATGTTACGAGTCTAGGAGGGATGTACAAAAAATTTTGGAGGGGTTATGTCAGGTTGATATATAAAGGATGAGGGGAATGATCGAAAGTTTTAAGAACCACTGGTCAACCCCATTCTACTTGAAACCTGGTATCATACCATCTCAAACATTATCGATCGACAATTCTCTTCAGGTACACACACGAATCTGGACATTTGATCATTTGCATTTCCAAAGCGGGTGCAACATTCCTCAAATTTCAGTCAATCCGGTCTACTGCTTCCAATTCTAGTTGCCACGGTAGTCTAATGGCTATGGTCACGGATTCGTGGCTGGCGCATCATCAGTCCCACCCTAGTACCAATGAAAACCCTCCGAAAAAAGGGCAACGATGTCCTCCTGTTGGTGTTGTATGGTAATTCGGAGAGTGAGGTGCCAACTCACACAGGTAACGGCTATACATTTACGTGAACCTTAGAGAAAGCTGTATTATCCACTCATCATAATAAGTTGAAAAAAGAATAATTCGTTGAAGTTACATAAAAGTAGATAGAAGTCCACATTGAGGGCTGCGCAACAACGCTGGTGGAGGGGTCAGTGGGAAACCACTCTCCTAGTTGATTTAGTTTCTGTTTCGATTTCGTAGGAAAACGAAAAGAAAATGATGTCGCATATCCCTAACAACCAAGCCCGTCTTTCAACCGGCTGCCGCTTCTCGATGGAGTGGAGAGAAGGGATGAATTTCTTAAGAAACAAGGGTTAAGAGAATATTATTTTTAAGTCCGTTACTCGTTACCTTTTAAATAACTGCGTGCGGCCATTGAAAGGAAATTTTAAATAACCACTTGGAAGAAAATAAGGAAAGGTAGAGAAGTTTAAAATAAGATCATGAGGGGTAAAGTTGCCACACTAAACGAGTGCAAAAGCTTGCATGGTGGTGGGGGGGATAATTAAAGTGAATGAAGTCTTGAAAAAGAAAACAACTAGCATAACTATAAAACATTAAAGAAAAATTGATGTGAAAATTCTGTTTGTTGTGTCTGGCAACACTCACTCACCGCCAGTAACTGAACTGAATTCACGCATGCGCGTGAGAACTACACTTCGTGTCTTTGTTTTTGTAGTAGCAGTCCGAAAGAAATGTAGCGAAACTATGTTTTATTTTTAGTATTAGTATGTAATCTACCTTGCATTAATTAATGTTCTGTATTTGCAGTGTTTTCGTCCAGTATTAAAGTAGTAATTTAAAAAGGAAGACAACCTACTCCTTTGATCTAAGTTATTGAAAAGATTTTGTTTACAGTCACCGCTCCAACTCGGACCGAAAGTTCTATAAATATAATGATACCAGATAAGTGAAATTGTTCCTTATTGTAAGAAGTGTATAGAATTTTTATTGCTTTAGCAAAAGATCGAGCTTTATTGATTTTTCTGCAACACTCTCATTCGCATCAAAACATTCTCCTCCTTTTCAGATCTGGGAAGTGTTGATATGAGTGGTTAAGAACTGCTCTAGGTCTTTTAGAAGATCTAGGAATAGAATTGCCATAAGCTGGGATTTCCCTGATAGATTCATTTGGAATCTGTAGTAACAGGTTGAAAAAATTTTCTGTTTTTTAATGAAATCAAGAAGCGGCGGAACATTAAGATCTGTATGCAAGACTTCGTTCCTGACCAACCAAGGTGCGTTTCTTCTCTACGCAGTTGAATGTTTTGGAAAGTGTGTAATCTTTTCAGGTGAGTACCTGCCCAGATGGGAGAAGCGTACAACATGAAGGGGCGAAGAATGACTTTGTATAACAGAACCTTGTGCCTTAATGCCAACTTGCTCTTGGGAGAAATCAAGCGATTTTAGGGTGCTTCTCATCCCCTTTTGGTGAGCGGAACGGATATGCTTGGCAAAGTTTAATTTAGCATCAAGTATTAACCCTAGATCAGGGGACAGGCTGATTAAAAATGTTGACATGGGGAGGTTTCCGCTGTTTCGTAAAGAGAAGATGCATTTATTTTCCACTCGTTAAGCCAGGTTTGGAGTCGAATGGTATCATTTTGTACTGAGGTATCGTCCTTGTGACTTGACCGAGGTTCAAAATAACCGTCGCCAATGGCTTTCCTGTGTGACACATTAATACTCTCTCTCACTCACATATATATAAACACGCAAATAATTTGAATGAGACGTCGGGCCACTTTTTTTGACAAGTAAAACGTGTAAATGCGTCTAGAAATGAAGTTGCTTGGTTTTCAAAGGAATGTTAAGCCATTTGACTTGACGTTGGCTGCGGGTTGTGATTTCCAAAACTGTGATCAGGATTGCTCACTCATATCCCCGGACACTTGGACGTGACCTTGCATCACGGATGCACGTTAAGTCTTTCGCGGCTGACAGTTCTCGTTTTGGAATGTGAACTCGAGTGTCCTTGTCACTTAATCATGGTTCAAAAATACGAAGTTCGTTGCCAATAGGCTTTGTTGTGCCACGTTAATAACAATCAACTGAAGTGAGTGTACGTTAACGTCTTACTCCAAAGCAACACGAGGGCTTTGGGCGATGGACCTTGTAATTTTGAATTGCAGTCAAGTGACGAGAACTACACTCATTAGAATTTCATTCTCCTAACTTCCATGCCAACAAGAGGAGTTTGAGTAACAACATTTAACGAACATCAACCCCTCTACACGGTGTACCTTCAATAGCTTAAGGGCACAAACTCATGCCACACTGGCTACGTGACAATGACCACTAGGCTACAAAATGCGAGACGAGACATCTTGTATATATCTGTTGATATTCTTTTTGTTTGCAATAAACGCCTCTACACAGCAAGTCTTCAGTGGCATCAGGACTCGAACCTGTGACGTGTCCGTAATCATGACCACCACGACCCTAAGTCAGCCAAGTACTGGTCTACAATGGTATGGATTTCGCCTGACGCTGATCTAGCTGTATGGATCGGAGCATTATCTTTTGTGGCCGCGGTAGCCTAGTGGTCTAGGTATCGGATCATGGCTGGCTGGTCACGAGTTCCAGCCCAGTACTACTGAAGACCCGCCGTGTAGGGGCACGTTAAATCTGTCGATTGAGAGCTCAAATGTCCTCCCGTTGGTGTTGTGTTGTAGTTAGGATTGTGGTGGTGGGAGGGTGCCAGCTCAGGTTGGTTCAAAATGATGAGGTCCGTCGCCCAAAGCCCTCGTGTAGCTGAACAGTGTGATGTTAATATTCACTCACTGGAACGTTCTGAAAGTAACATCTCCTGTATGAAAAGACACCTGGTACTGTATAACTAGGCTTTATACTTGTTAGCCTTTTACGTTAGAAACTTAGATTCAGACTACATCTTCGAATCACGTGAACAAGTCACATGACTGTGTTGTTTTTTTACAGAGAGGCGGAAGAAATTAGTGATTCACAAGTTTCAAAGTCGCAACATCTCAATACGAGCTCCAATATTCTGTAATTACGTTAACTAACATGAATTAAGTGTTGTTACCAATGCCACCTGATCGGAAAAGGCCAGATCAAGGCCCACGAAATTCATGGCAAAGGGCTAAGTGACGCCTGTCGTTATCCGTAGCTTTTAGCACCATACAGGTGACAGAACGATTTAGTTCAGTTTCACCCCAATTTAGAGGGAGAACACCCTGAAGGTGGTTAGGGGCCTCCCACCTCTCTTCCTCTTCCACCAACCTCACGAGAGTACTTGCGGCTCGACGGCCCCATACCGCGAAGGCACTATACATTTACAAACATCTATGTCTTCTCCGGGATTCGAACCCAGTCCCAACGGTACAGCAGTCAGCGTCGCTAACCGCTATACTGGATGGGCGGCTGAATTAAGTATATATAACTTAAGACTCCGATGATGCCCGCTTATTGTTATTAAATATTTTCAAATCCTTTTATTTCTGATGGATAGATTTTACAGAAATAATATATTAACTAATTAACACAACCTAAAGTGTATTTTTCTTTCCCGTCATTAGAGATATATCATGAAAGAGATTTTGTATTCTGAATATTATAGCATCTTTTTACGTAATTCAGAATTGTTCAGACTTAAAATCTCAGATGAAAAAGATGTGGGTAAAAAATTAGAGCTTCTGTTACCAAATATTGAAGCTAAAGTGGTTAAAATAGCATTATATAGAACTTTTAGAACATTTTGCCATTGATTCAAACAATTAACAACTATCAATTCCGATTTTGAAGAGGTATTAGATCAGAAACATTTAGATAAAAATTAAATTTAGCTGTGAAGTAGAGTGAAAAAGTAATGAGATGGAAATTCACAATATGTAGAATGTCTCAGTTATAAAGATCCTTTTTATTCTTATAGTCCGGAACTCAGCCAGTACAAAAGAATCTTTTAACATATTAAATTACTTAAATTTTCGATTTCCAAATTTTATAGTTAAGCTAGAGCTCATGGATTACGTTTTTCAACGAAAATGAATCATTCGAAAAAAATATGGGAATTTATCTAAAAACACATTTAGGAGGATCAGCACAGCAGGGTTGGGCAATTGTTTTCCTTCCTTCCTCAATGGCACGAGAGCTCAAGGGGGTCGCAAGCTTCTCCAGAAGCCTTTTCCAGGCCAGCCTTCTTTCTACTAGTGTTCTCCAATTCCGAGTTCTCAAAACTAGGAGATCTTTTTCTAGGTCATCCATCCATCTAAGATTTGGGCTGCCCCTTCTTCGTGTGCCAATGGGTTGAGCATTGAAGACTTTTTCAGTGGTGCGGTCTTCGTTCATTCTGATAACGTGGCCGTATTCGTTGTATTTTGAGGAAGTTAACAACGTCAGATTCTTTATATGATTGATAGAGCTCTAAATTTTTGATCTTCTCCGCCGTGTTCCATTTTCCTGAATTCCTCCAAAAATGAATCTTAAAATCTTCCTTTCGTAGATATTTATCATGTTCTCATCTGTTCGAAACATGGACCTAGTTTCACGTGAATAAGTTAATACCGATCTTAAAAGACTTTTATACAATAGAACTTTGTTTTTCTTTTGATTAAATTTGATTTCATATATATTTACGTATACCATTAAGACATCTATTAACCATAATAATTCTCTATTGGATTTCAGTAGTACAAACGTTTCTATTGTTAATTTCAGAACCTAAATAAGTGAAGCTGTCAACAACTTCAAAACTCTTCAATTTTAAAATGGGATTTGTTAAAACTCATGTAGTGCAAGGCACGTACTTGGTCTTATTCTCCTTGAGTTTCAGTGCCATGGAAAATTGCTTTTGGCTTGTGGAGCCAGCCTTTTTAAAATGATTGCAAACATTAGTTAATATACATTGTCCTACCAGAATCCCTAAATATAAATTAAATAAAACAGTGGCAGTTTTACGTAATTTATTTATTGCTCTAACTTCATTTCATCTATAACTGCAAGCACATTTAATTTAAGAATCATTTGAATGGGGGGGTCTAACGGGTTCCCACGCGGGGGGCAGCAAATAGTTCTATCAATCAAGCAATATTGGTAACGAATTTCTCAAAATGAAACTTATAATAAGACGAATAAATATACTAAATTTTTAATAGTTATTGAAAAATCTAAATATGTTTTGTGTGATTTCCATAGCTTTAAACTCATAGCGGAAAATAGAAGATGAAAGGTGTTACCCCACCCCTTAATGTCTGTGGGCAGACTTTCCGGTGCAGGCTCTTTTTTTTTAAGTTGTTGGGGTCCCCCAATGTCAGTGGCAACCAAAAAGGAGGGGGGCCTGGCCCGGGCTCTCTCCAAATCGTTGATTATTATTCTTTTTTTTTACCAAAGATTTTTTTTTCAGTACAGTAAAAAACTTAATTGCTTGTTATTAAAAATTTTTTTTTATTATTTAATGCTATATTTATTTAGTAATTTATTTTAACTGTTTTTTTTAACAATTTAAAAAATTTAAAAAAAATATGGTGAGCGAGTGTATGATTAGAAATGGTACCCCCCCTGTGTCCCCCAAGGCCCCATGTCGTAGTCGGTCAACACTATTTGTTATCAAGAATAAAAAATAGGAATATGTATTTTTCACAGAACTAAAAAAAAAAAACATTTTAAAATTGGTTTAAAAAAAAAAGCAAAATAAAAAATATAATAAAAACCCAAAAAATATAATAATATCAAATGATGCATTTATTATCAAACAATTCAAAAGGCATAAAAAAAAGAAACATTTTCATCTAAAGTTAGTTTTTGTTGTTATAGTCAGTAGAAAACTTAGTCTGCAAACTTCAACCAATCTTGAATATTTTAGTATGTAATTAATAACTGCTGAAATCTTAAGGCGTTCACCCGAAATGTTTTGGAGGTCTACCGATCGATCGTGATCGACGCGTAATGCCCACCCCGGTCTTAATACATAGGCTTCATTTGGTAGCAGAATTCGTGGTAGAGTCGGCAATACCACAATAACAAAGGTTTTCTTGCATATCAGTCGCATTATCATGGATCGATGTTTAACAAAGGCATCTCAAAAATAATATTTGCTTGCTTTACGAAAATATTTAATAGGGTTAATATTACCAAAGGAGTGTTTCGATTCACAATATGCATTAGGGGAAATAAAAATATTCAGTTTAATAATGACCATACAATTTAGAAAAATAAAATAGTGGAAGGATATGATTTTTGCATTTATTTGCATTTTTTTTTTTTAATGTTTTACTTTTTACTCTTATACAGGTAAATGAATTGATAACATCAACGTTAAGTATTAGTCAAAATATGAGTAACTATCTTGAGGGGCGGAATATTGGGTCTTTGCACGCGGGAGGCCGACACCCTATTGCACGTTTCTACAATTGTTTTTAAAATTAGGAGTCATGTTGCTCTCAGTATGCGAAATTCTCATCACAGCGCGCAAGTTAATGCAGTTAATCTTGGTTTTGAGCGGATTTTCTGTTTTGGCAGGCCACAAAAAGTAAAAAAACTCTTGCTATTTGCTCACTTCTGATTTAGAAGAATGTTTGGTCAAGGCCGGATCTACGTATGGCTAAATGCGCTGCAGACCAGGGCCCCCGTACCCCGTTGAAGAAAATAAACTGAAAAAAAAAATGCTTACAATCAAACTAGTAATAAAATAAACCAGTAAAAAATATAAATTAAAAACAAAATATCCGAAATACCATATCAAATTTATTTTTATTTTCGAGAGCAAGAGCATTTTACTTTTGTTCTTCAGCCCTAGAACCGAATACGCGGAAATTAATAATGAATAGACAGAGGCTCTATCATAGAGCGGTGCCGACGAACATCGAGCATTTATAAAAACGTAGGGACACTATTTCTGCAGCCATTTATTTTTGTGCAATAATAATTCTAAGTTACAATAATATACTGATTGGGTGCTATGTCCTGCGCATAATACCTAAAATTAAAAGTTAATGAGGGACTTGTTTATTCAAGTTTCAAGTAAAAAGTAAGTACCATACACATTTCTTAATTATTTAAGTAGGAAGATATTGAAGTTTTGATTAAGTATTTTCTGCATTTTCAAAGATTGAAAACATCAATATTTCCCATAAATATGTATGTGCTGTCTTACAATTTGTGACAAGTAATTTTATTACTTCTATAGGATGGAAAAAAAATAACAATTTTATGTGGATTATATATATATATATATATATATGATTTTCCGCGAATATTATGGATAAAAGTGAAGTGGTCTTGATTTTCGTAATAAATCGTTTTTTGAAGTGCATGTAACAACAGCAAATAATGGATGACAACGGAATACAATATTTATTTAAAGTGGGGAAAATAATTCTAAGTTTATTTTCATAAAACCCCCTTTAAACTGATTGTCCAATAAATAATATTAATCAGCATTTTAGGTTTTAGCAGTACTAGCTGCATGGCCCGGCGTTGCACGGCTACTCTATTTTAAAAAATTTTTTCCCTTCAAAAAATCAGCACTTATAATGCTCTTTTTCAAAATAACTTCCATCCCCCCTTCCACCGCTTAGCCCGGCGTTGCTCGGGCTTTCTCTTTTCCTCATGACATCAACATCTCTGTGTGTGTGTTTGTACGCGCACAATGTAAGTGATTTCTAAAATTATGTCAAAAAATTTCATTTTTTCGAAATTTGTTCCATTCCACTAATTTTTTATTTAAGACGTTTCTTTCCCCTTTCTATAGCCCGAACACGGTTTTTTTAGTGTAAAAGTATTGTTCTATCTTCCCCTCCTTCTCACAGATAAGATATAGCTTTAAATTTCGATGTATGATTTATAAACAAAAATATTAAGTCATAATTAAAAATTTTAATGTGTGTGTGTGTGTGAAGCAATAAAAAGAAAACGATTCTGATGCTAAGAGTAAAACAAAAAACGTTCATCTTTTTTAATAATATTTTAGTTTCTAAGAATCAAAATAAAAAATAGATTTCGAGATTTTCATGAATCAATCAACCCGTTACATATAGTTAGTTTAAAAAATGTTCTTGTTTTTGATCTAAAATAATAAAATGCATTTTTTAACCCCAAAGAATTATTTAGTAATGAAATAATAGAAATAATCATTTTAAAAAAACAAATAAATATTAAAATCAAATTTCTATAAGTAATAAATAAAAGAAAAATTTACAGATAGCTATTGAAACGATTGCTTTTTTCTGAACGTTTGAGTAAACATATAAATTTATATAAGTTAGAAAAAAAAAAAAAAAGTATGGGGAAAGCGCCTATATATATATATATATATACATGTACTGAAAACACATAAAAAAACCGATCTGATAAAAAGATTTTGATATTTTATTTTAATTTTAACCTTTTTCATTCCACTAAAAAAAATTTTAACTTTAACAAATAGCGCAATGCGAAATTGTATATCTATTCCTCTCCAGTTTAGAACTTTTGGACCTACCGTTTTACAAAGCAAGCGCCTATAACAAACGCACCGTCATTGCCTTCCGGGAAAGCAGTGAAAATAACTCTAAAATAAGGGAAGATTTTTTTTTTTAATTTCTCATTGCGTTATTTGTTGAAGAAAAAATTTTTTTGGGGTTCATTTTAAGTTAATGCTTTCAAACTTCATATATCGATGCAAACAACGGTAATTTTAAACAAAAAAATTTAAAAAACTAAGTTGCATATTTGTCCAAAAAAAAGAAAAACACATTTAAAAAAAAAAAACCCCAATTTTAAGATATTTTATCAATCTTTTGATAGATTACGTTAAAAATCCCTACACCGGAAAAAAAGTTTCGTGAGATTTTTTCATAAATAAAGAATTATTAAGTATTTAAATAAAATTGTGGTATTTTTTTAAAAAAAAGTAAAAAAACAGTTTTGACATTAAATTTTTTTAAAGACTGATTCTAAAAGAGAACAGCATGAACTTTTTTAGTGTAAAATATTTTTTTCATTAACGCGAAAGAAAGTGGAAGCGGAACAACTTAGAATTCGTATTCAAAAAAAGGAACCGATTTCGACTCATTTTAAACAAATCATAAAAAATACAAAATATAATTATTTTGTAAAATAAATTATAGCATATCGTGGCGAAATAAATGATCTTTACGAGTCTGTAATTATTTTTTGTGCGAGTTTCATGAAAAAAATTAGATCGCGTTTTAAAAACGTCTGGAAAAAAAGAAGTTCCGAATTTTACCCTGGCGGTGGGAAATGGTACTAATTATGTGTTTTAAGGTTTTTAATTAATATCTTTTTAACTAATTAGAATATCGGAATGGTCAAAACGGATTTCTCAGGTCCTTCCCGAAATTTTGGTACTTTCGGCGAGTTTCTGCGTCGTGTGGTTCGTGAGAAAATTGGGTCGCATAGATTCAAAGATAGATACGTTTGTTTACCTACGAATTTTAATAGTGTAGATAGACAATGATTTTTTAAATATTTTTTTAATTAAACTAGGGACTTTATTTTAATTATCTCGGAAATATACTACGTTGTTTTGTAAAAATTTATTAGAATATTTTGAGTTTATTAAGCACAGTCGGTTGTGTTATTGTAGTTTTATGACCTAAGCTTTTAAATTTATTATCAGGAAAATCAATTCCTTAATTAACAATATAAATATGTCTGGCAAAAAATATTAAATTGGTGTGGAAAAATAAAAATTATTGTTAAATCGAGGGGAAAAAAATTAAATGTGACAAATTTTCAACTTTTTTTTTTACAATGGAACAAAGTAACAAGAATATACAAACGCAGAGACATTAACAAGCAAAAGGGAAAGGAACTTAGCCAAAGAAATCGGGAAACACAACAAACAAATATTAAAGATGAAAATATGCAAGATCTCGATGACCAGCAGCCTTCGGAAAAAGATATTGTTCATCCAGAGGACATCATCCCCGACCAAAGAGTGCTTAGAAAATGTTGGATTTGAGTTTGAGAAATACATTGACCTGGGTTCGAAGCTTAAAGCCCTAAGTAATAATTTTATTGATTATATCCTTTCACATGAAATGAATTATTTTCAAAATAAAGATCCAAACAATATATGTGGGAATCCAACCCGAAATTTTCCCAAAAAGGTCAAATTTTCAGATAGCGGGTTTTTATTGGCGTGGTATCTAGGGTTTTTAGGGTTTTAAGTTAATTTTGAAAAAAAAATAGACAACATAGCTTAAAAAAAAACTAGTTGAAAACTAAATAATTTATTATGAATTATAGGGGTATTTACATGGGGAATATTTCAAAAGAATGGGAAAGGATCACATTACTTTAAGGAAGGCAATTGAGATTAAATAGAACCAATGGTGTATTAAAACTTCCGCCGGCGGGGGCGAACGGCGCTGATGCGCGAAATACATTTCCCTGACGGGTGTTAGTGGGCCTCGCCGGGGTTGATGTCGGCGTTTTAAAAGGGACGCTGATGGCATTGATGTGGAATCCCGTTTTGATTAAATTGCCGACCTCTGAAAGGGGATATGATCTAACCTTTTAAAAAAAGGGATTTTCCCACAAAATCACCCTCCTCTGAAAACCTGGTCCTCAGCTCTTACAGGGTTTAGAGCTAAATTATTTACAAAAAAGAGCAAATTGATTGCTTAACCAAAAAAAAATTGTTCTTATAATAATAAAATATACAGATGAAAAGATGATTTCCCCGGATATGGTGCTCTATGGTGACCATATTTTGATTTCAGTGTGAATTTGAGGCATGGGGTTTTCAAAATGATCGACATTTTAAAGTTCTTAATATACTTTTTTAAAATATAACTTAAATTTCTATTAATTTAGATAAATTTACATAAGTGAGAATCTAATAAATCAAACACACAGCGATAGTTAAGCCGAATTAAGTAATTTAGACCACTTTATCAAAATAATTATATTATCCTCCTACTTTCAATTCTGATAATATTATAAGTCCTAATATTAAAAAATCAGTCCTACCTTAATCCAAAATAAGATTCTATCACGGTACGAAAGACCTGGGCGCCTGTGCAATGGTATGCATTTTGTAACAAGGCTTGATATCTTGGAATTTTACATAGGCCGCAATTCACACTGTATCTTTCCAAACATAACTTTCCCTAAATTCCCACTGCTTACTGAAACTTCTGTTCTTTTAAAGCTATCTTATTTGCATTTCATAATCGTATTTTAATTCTTGGATTTGGGTTGGAAAAGATTTGCCATTAATCTTGGCCGTCAAAGAACAGAGGTTATGTTACAGAAAAGATGCATGAGCCCATCACAACCAGATATTTACAAAATTCCGGACCTAAAATAAAACATAAAAATACCAAAATATTCTATATTGCGACCTGCATTAACTAATTACCAAATCACAAAAAAAAAAAAAAATCCTTCGAATAGGTCGAAAAGTAAAAAATAATACGAAAATGTAATAATTGTTACAAACGAATATAAGAAAATTTTGGAAACGATTTTTACCACAAATAGAAATTTAAATTTTCCCGAAAAGGATATAATATGAAAAGATTAAATATAATAATTACTATTCAAAATTTAATTTGTATAAAAAATTTCATTAAATCTGGGGGGTGGGGGAGTTCGGTCCTTCGTGATGACCAATTTTTTTCACTTCTTCTATCCAAATTATTTTAGTTATTTTAAGGACCTATAACTTTGGTCTTTTTAGCCCATTCAAATTGAGCCCTTTTTGGGATGGCTACAGACGCCTTTTTTTTCCATTGGACTATTTTTTTTTTGTTGTATGTTTTTTCGGTTCTCGGGATTGTATTTTCGATGTTTTTTTTGGCGTCATTCCTTAGAAATTCACGTTGCGTATTTTCCTCCATTTCTTCTAGCCGCAGGTCTCTGATTTGAATGTCTTCCTTGTTACGCATTTTGGTTCCTATTAAAAGTTGAATGGGGTCCATTTTGTGCTTCGACAAAAATAGTGCTGTTTAGTATTTTTTTCGACGTATTTGTACCATTTTTTTTGTCTAACGAACTTGTAAGGACTGGAATCAAAGTTCGGTGTTTTTTCAACTTGTCCGTTTCCCAGGAATGCCTGTTGTATTTGTAGTTGAAATTTTCTTCATAATAGTCGTTGAATAATTTTTAAGTGAACGCTGAACCTCTATCAGTGATAAACCCCCGGGCCCAAAGGTTTTCTGTTGTAGTTTTAACTTTCCCAAAGGGATTTTCAGCAGACACAGTTTTAACGGGATATAGCCGAAATTTTGGGAAATGCGCACTACGGTCAAAACGTGTTGATAACTTTTATTTAGGGGGAGAAGTCAACAAGCCATTAAGGGATGTTTACTTTGGAAATAGGATTCAATAACCCTTCTTTTTTTTGCCTGTTTTCTTATTAGCTAAGATACATGGGACTCAATTAACTATTACTTTTTTAACGACGTTGTTTAAATTTGGGATAAAAAATTCTTGTCTTACAATTTCTTCTGTTTTCGCTACTGAGAAATGACCATTTTCGTGAATCAATTTAATTAGTTCCGCTTCCTTTGCTTTTAGGAGTTACGATTAATTCTCGACCATTTAAGTATTTGTAGAGTATACCGTTCCGTTCAAAAAATTCTTCTGATTCTTGCTTCTCTAGAAGCGACTTCAATGTTTGGATGCTATCGTCTTCTTGTGCTTTTTTCAGCTTTGAAGTTAATGTATCGTTACAGATTATCATTACTGGATATCTACTTAGAACATCAACATTTTTCATACGACTTCCAGCTCTATGCTCTATTTCGTAATCAAATTCTTCTAATTGGAGTGCCCATCTGGCTATACGAGTAATTAGATCCTTTTTATGCATGATCTTCTGAAATGCTGAACTGTCAGTTACAATTTTAAAATGTTGTCCTAAAAGATAAACACACGAAATTTCTTTAAGGGGACATAGTACCTTTCGAAATCAAAAATTGTACATTTCGACATACTTTTTCGATTCAGCATAAATCAATGATTTTTCCATATTCTAATGGGGATTTTTTTACAATTTGTACAAAAAAGTTCAAAGTTTAAAATACTTAGTCAATTTTTGCTTTTAAATTGATAAAAAAATTTTAACAACACAGAATATACAAAAATTTAAAAAAAACCCCTTTCTGTTACCCGCAAGATAACTTTTGAAAGATGTACAGTAGAATCTTCATTTATATACCAAATTAAAGCTAAATAATGCCTTTATTCTGTAAACCTCAAGTTTTAAATTTCTATCCCATTTAAAAAATTTAAAAATTTAGAAGTCATAAAATTTATAATAAGTAATTTTTTTTCCATCTATCACATGCTATAAAATAAAATTTATTCATTCCATTATCAAATGTGAGGTTCACAGAATAAAAACCAACAAGTACAATACCCATATAAAATTTTAGAACTCTACAATCAAAACTTTTTTTTAATCTTGCGGGAAAGTGTGAAAAATAGAAACTGAGAAAATCACGTTTAAACAATGCACTGTAATTTTATACAACAAAATACAATTATTTAATACTTAAAATGCACCCTCCTCATATGTCACACCTTCTATTTCCATGCTCATGCATGGCTTTTTTTCGCGTTCTCAAAGCCCTACGAGCACCTAATGTTGAAGACTTAGACTTCATTTCGGCTTCTTTTATTCGAGCATTATCGGACTGAAAAGCATAAGTGACAGAAAAATAAGTGACCTAATTTACAACCCAGATGTTTCATAATATCCAAACGTTCAGCCATTCCATCATTATACATTACTACTGCCTCATTCACTGCAACATCAACTATTCTCTTAGAAGATCCTGATGTTTTAGGGCAGTATTTCCAAACCGTCGAGTTGAAAGACTCATTTGAATTCTGAGTCTTCCCCCCTAAACAATTTTTTAATAACTTAGGTAAGGATAATTCTGCAAATATTGGTTTTACTACATCCATAACAGAGGTTGGCACAATACTGTTATGTTTGTATGATGTATTTTCTGAGGATTTTGCCTTCTGATAACTACACCATGAGGATGCACCAACAAGGCAGAAGTAATGCATTGGTTCTTCATCTGTTGAGCGGTAATGGTAATAAATGGCCCAAATGGATTTACGCATATCATCTATGGAGCTGCAGTTCTCACGTATAGCATTTCCATAGTATATCGTGAATTTATCTATTAATTTACCTGTCAGGTAACTTTTCCCACTTATACTTTTGCCATCTGATAGTTTTTCCGAAATATGTTGAGTTCTTCTATCAAAAGACAATTATAAATATAATTAAAAATTTAAGAAAAAAATGCAATAATTTATTCCCGGTCGAAACCGAAACTTACGGAGGCGTGGTTTGTTTACATTCCATTTAAAGAGCAAAGTCTCTTTAGACATTTACATTTTTTCTTGTACAGAGCGTAATAATTATCGGATTTTGATGTGGTTTGTTTTAAAATGTTCCAAACAGTTCAAATTATTTTTTAAAAATATTTTTGAAAAATCAATAAATTGAAGGTTTAAAGATACTATGTCACCTTAATGCGTTGATAATTGCGAGTACCTCTAGTTCATAGTTATCATACTTTTCTTCTGCTGTATTTTTATCTTTTTCGACATGTAGTAGACCGGATGTAACTTTCCATCTTCAGCTTCTTGTAATAAAATTGCGCCGTATCCTTGTTTACAAGCGTCAGTATGTTCTTCTATATTTGTAGATATGCAAGAGTGGGCCTTTGGACATAATATTCTTTAACTTCTCAAATGCTGCTTTTTGTAGAGTCCCAAAAACAAAGGGATTTTCTTTTCTTGTTAAATCGCTAAGTGGTTTAGCTATCGTTGAATAGTCCTTGATATATTTGCGGAAATAACCGGTTAAGTCAAGAAAACTCTGGACTTGTTTTATAGTTGTTGGTTCGCGGAATTTTCGGACAGCTTGTGTCTTCGCAGTAGATGGTTTAATACCGTAAAATCCGGCGTATAACTTTCAAGCTGTATTTTTTAATTTTTAGGTATATTCGCCGTATAACGCGCACCCCCTTTTTTACGAAAAAATTTGAAATGTACGTGTGCAATTTTCTTATGTTTTGAAGTCATTATTTATTGGATGAATCCTTCCAGACTCTCTTTTGAAAAATAGTATACTTCTAGAATTATACAACCCTTAAGCACAAGAAGGAGGAGGGGGGGACCGAATCAGTGCCATGGCTGGATTTTTCCCACGCTTTTCTATAAACATTGATTCCTTTTTCCGCTTTCATGTGATGTACGAGGCGGACGAATAATTTTGAAATAAATTAGAACAAGCCTGAGACTTATTACGCTATAGCTGCCTGTAGTATATTCAATACTATGAATAATAATATTGAATACACTTCAAACAGCGAGCAGTAAAGATGGGTCCTGGTAAACGAAGCAAAACACAATGCCGGTTTCAAGATCTAAGTGATTCAATTTGCAAAAGAAAATGGAAATCGTACTGCAGCAAGGATGTTTAATATTGTGGCGAAAGCTTCATAAGGGAGTGGGGGAAAAATGAAATGACAATAATTAACATGTCAACGAAAAAAGGTGATTTTAGTAAAGGAGTAACGAAATGGCCTATTCTAGAAGAAAGTGTTGCGAACTGGGTCCTAGAAAATCGCCTGAATGGATTAATTGTAACAAGAAACAGTGTACGTTTATTCGCCTTAAAATGGTCGAAAAAGAATGCCTTTTCATGTTATTTAACAATGAAAGTTCATAAGGTATGTTATTTCTTTTAAATAAATAGTATTTCGATATATGTGTAAATTTGTTTTAATACTCATTTTTTTTAAAGCTCTCATTTTTATACTCGGCGTATAACGCGCACCCCTAAATTTCGATCTTGTTTTTTGTGTTAAAAGTGCGCGTTATACGCCGGATTTTACGGTAGTTAAATTTTCCACAACGTGACCTAGAAATTCAATTCTTTTTTAAGAATTGGCATTTCTTGAATTTAATTTCTAAACCGTATTTTTTAGTGACTTCGAAAACAATTTTAAGTTTATCTATACCTTCCTTTTCGTCTTTCGCTGGAATTACGAGATCATCTAAATAACTGATTACAATTCCTTTCCGTGTAAGATCTCTAAATATACTTGAAACATAGCGTTGGAAAACTCCTGGACTTGTGCTCAGTCCAAAAGAAACTTTGTTGAATTCAAATTGCCCGTCTGGGACGATAAAGGACGTATACTTTCTGCAATCTTCGTCAACATCAACGTGGAAAAAGCCATTACGTAAATCTAATGTAGAATATACCTTTGCTTCTTGCAAAGTGTCTAAAACATCTTCGATGAGAGGTAAGGGAAATTTATCTTTCACTAGCTTCTGGTTCAACTTTCTGTAGTCAATACACATTCTCGACGATCCATCTTTCTTTTTTACCATTACGATCGGACTTGCATATTCCGATGAACTCGGACGTATAATCCCTTCTTAGAGCCATTCCTCTACTTGTTCATTTACCTCTTGTCTTTCGGTGAACGCTGGTCAACGAGGTGGTTGACAGACTGGTTCTTCGTCTTTCAGAATAATTTCATTG
>BMAV01011732.1:0-10182 GCA_019973955.1 Trichonephila inaurata madagascariensis | reverse complement strand
TAGACTTTTTCTTTTGATCGTCATCTTAAGAATCTAATGTAAATTCCTGCAGATTATTTGCTGGGACTTCTTCATCAGAAAAATCATCTGTTGGTACATCACTGATTTCAGATGGTAGGTTTTGTAATAAATCGAAAGCCTCTTGAAGAATTAGCTTCTTTTCCAGACTTTCTAAGAAAAAGAAATAATAATAATAATAATAGCACCTTGGAAATCTCCAATTTTTGTTAAATCTCAGTTACACATAAAGAAATTAGAGTGTTTTTAATTTATAAAATAAAAATAGATATTTAAATTAATTGTGCGACAAAAAAAAAACATCCTCAGAATTAAAGTTCACAATTTTTTGAAAACGTTAAAATTAAAACAATAAAATAAGTAATACAAAAAAAAATTAAAGTTAATTCCTTCTTTGAATGGATGAATAGAAAGTGTTTTATTAACGAATGAAAATTTGAACGATATATATATATATAGGGAGAGTGAACTAAGAGTAGAAGATGAAAAGAGCATAATTTGTCTGCATTGTTGTAACAATGCATAACTGGTTTGCCTAGTTTGACTGAAAAATCGTCTTTCGACGCCAACTTTTGTCATTATTTTAACAGTTGCATTGTTACAACAATGGAGACGAATTTAAAGAATTAATATTTGAAAAAACTGTATTAACATCAAGTTTAAAAAAAATTATTTGAATTTCATTGGAATAATAGAAAGTATTTTATTAACGATTTGAACAAGATAAATATATATGTATATATATATATAGTATAATAAAAAAAAAATTAGATACCAAGTGAAAAAGTTGTATAACCTACAATGCCAAAGGAGAAAGAAATCGGAGTTCAAGAAAAATAACAAATGCAGATACAAAAAGAGTCTTTGGACTAATAAATAAATATATAGAGAGAGAGAGTGAGCTAATAGTAGTGTGACTTCTTCGATTGGGGTGAACCTCACCCCTCTATTCATGCGAAGTTTTATGGCTCCAAACAGTCGTTAGGTGACAAGAGCACGTGGCCCTGGGGTCATTGTTTATTGTCTGACCTAGGACAAACGCAGACATCTGGAAGTTACAATATCTAAAGAGAGCCGGTGACAATAGGTTGACATATAGGCGAAACCTGTATGAAAGCCGGTGCCGAGAGAATGGGGTTATAAAACCCAGGTGGTGTGATGAATAAGCGTGTTCAGAAGATAGATGAGAATTATGGCGCCCTTAGATTCCAGACAGACCAGGAATGTGTTTGTGTTTGCCGCACAAATAGGAGACGAATGTGGCCCGGGTACGAGGGCAGACCTTTTTTTGGCCTGCCAATGAAGAAGACGAGGGGCGTGTTGTGTACCCGCCCCTGGTGTTTAAAAGGAGTTGATTTTGAGGAGATAGGGAGAGCCCTGGAGTGAGACAGATAGAGAGCCCTGGATGGAGACGGATATAGAGCCCTGGATGGAAAATTTGATGTAGAGCCCTGGATGGAGAAAACTGGAGGGATCCCTGAAAAGAAAAGGGATTAGCGAGTGCCTTTCGGAATAAGAATTGAAATCCCGTGAAATAGACTGTCTGCCCGGCTTGGCATATTTATTGGACTTTTTAGTAACCTATGAAGCAAATAAATACTGTTTTAGTTTTAAAATGAGGCTGTGACAAATTTTCTTGTTTGCTAACTACTCACGACGTTACAGTAGGAACTGAAGAAAGCAAAAATCTGTTGAACTATAGGGATGACTCTAAAACCCAAAACAATAAGCTACACGGACGGGGGGGATTTTCTTCTCTAACGTCCAGTGGTGTCGGTACATAAAAAGACCATAAAGTTATTCAATTGTAACATTAATTATACATATTTTTCACTTAAAATAAATAGTCGAATCGTTCAACTAGTATAATAATAATAATAATGCAATAAAATCTCTACTTTCTTTAATTAGTGAGATATTAGTTTCTTAACTTTTTCACTTAGTTTTGGCAAGTCTATCTCAGTGCGTGTATTCGGATATCATAACTGATGTGGCAGGTTTTTGTAAATAATGTTTGAGTGCGACTTATGTTTAATGAATTTTATTTTCAAAAAAATAAAAAAATTGTTCGCAGGTTTAAGTTTATTGAAAAGCACTTATATCTTTTTGTGCCAGAGGTCTCAAAGTGGAAATTTTTTCCTTTCTGACATGAATGTTATAGAAAAATCTATTTTTGATTGCGATGTTTCAAAAATGTGTTTTATACATTATTGCATTGTAGTATTGCGCGCGCACGTGTGTGTGTGTGTGTGTGTGTGTGTGTGTGTGTGTGTGTGTGTGTGTGTGTGTGTGTGTGTGTGTGTGTGTGTGTGTGTGTGTGTGTGTGTGTGTGTGTGTGTGTGTGTGTGTGTGTGTGTGTGTGTGTGTGTGTGTGTGTGTGTGTGTGTGTGTGTGTGTGTGTGTGTGTGTGTGTGTGTGTGTGTGTGTGTGTGTGTGTGTGTGTGTGTGTGTGTGTGTGTGACGAATTTATACGCGTCCTCTAACAAGTCCTCTTGGGCTCTTGTTCGCGTTTAATTCACAGCCATCCCTCTCAAGATGAAACCATGATATGCAGATTAGTTCGACTATATAAAGTCAGAGTTTTGTAATTATAGAAGAAGGAGGTAAGAAGCTACTATATTAGCTACGCAGGTGAGATTGAATAAAGTTGACTTTCGCATGTAAAGATTAAAAGTGGTGTTTGGCCAATGTGTTGAATTAGTAGATTTATGGTTAGGAATTCACGTTAGATTAGGTTGAGTTAAATAAGTTACTTGCGCATATTTGCTTAATATTCATTGCTTTTTCCGAGCTACTCTTTTCACATTTACTTAGAAAGTAAATTGTTGTTGGTTAGTGTGTTTGAGCAAATAAATAATTTTTATTATGGAAGTTTCCGATTCTGCTTTCATTCCTCCTACACCCTTAGGTAAGCAAGACGGTGAGGGAGCAACTTCAGGTGTAAGTCGCTCACAGGGGGGTTGTGTGTGTGGTTTTTGTGTGTGTGTGTGTGTGTGTGTGTGTGTGTGTGTGTGTGTGTGTGTGTGTGTGTGTGTGTGTGTGTGTGTGTGTGTGTGTGTGTGTGTGTGTGTGTGTGTGTGTGTGTGTGTGTGTGTGTGTGTGTGTGTGTGTGTGTGTGTGTGTGTGTGTGTGTGTGTGTGTGTGTGTGTGTGTGTGTGTGTGTGTGTGTGTGTGTGTGTGTGTGTGTGTGTGTGTGTGTGTGTGTGTGTTTAAATAAGTAACACGACTTTCAGCTGCAAATTTGCTTATTTATTTTGCGTATTTGATGTAACTTTGAATTTTTAATTCTTTCATGAATGGAAAATGTTGAACGTTATTATGAATCTCGTGGCCGCAAAATTTTTCCTTTTTTGCCGCGGGTTGGTCACCCTTGGTCTAGAGTAACCTTTATCTCTTTTAGGTTGAAAGGCGTATGTAATTGATTTGTGATCGATATGCAATGTGAACGTGTGTTCGCTCCTCTGCCATACACCTAAAATGTTCGACTGTCGTGTAAGCACTAAGCAACTCTCCATCATGTGAGGAATATATTTGTTTCTGCATCATTAAACTCATTTGAGAAGACTTCTAACAACTTAAATTCCAAGGTCATAATTTGATGAAAGGCAGCGCCTACCTAAGAATTCAATGCATCAACATACAACGCTGGGAGTGCATCCAGCATTGGATGGAAAAAGAGGGTGGCATGGTTTTATTGTTTCTCATCCTCCTCAAAAGCTTGCGTACTGCTTCAGATCACTGTGTCTGTCATATTACTTTTATGATGACCTTGTGAGGTATTCACAAGCTAAGTCTTGAATCTGATGAATGTTGTATAGATATTAATTTCACAACTTAGAAATTAACTAAGCGATTGTTAAACTGGTTCAAGGGGTTTTGTGTGTGTGCGAATTTCAGAGATCCACGACTGACTCTAATATTTTTAATGTTAAAAGTTTTCTTCTTTTACAGACGCTGAAAGGCTTCGTGGAATTGAAAGATGCCATCCTTGATTAGATCTCCAAAATACCCTCAGAGAAAAACCCACCCAAACATCTTTATCCAAGAAGTATTTGTCTTATTTTTTTTATTGTTTGCACCCACAGGGAGAGTAAGTAACACACACAGCTGCATAGTCATTAAATTTTAGTGGTCACTTAAGGGAAGCCCAAGTAGTCCGCTAAAAGTTCTGATGCCTTCCAAACTATTTATTTATAGGAAGAACATTTTCAGCTCTCATTTATTTTGTAGAAATAAGAATGCAAAAACGTCTGGAAAAAGTGTAGAACCGGAATCGAGACTATAGATTTCAAATACTACTCCTGATGTAACAGCACTTATAAAAGAAATGCAAGCCCCTATCCTTTCATTAAAATGTTAGTTAATATAGTTCACATTATTTACTTGAAGTTAGTAATATTTCAGGCCAGTGTGAACGCTTTTTCCACTTAGGCACACTAGGCACTTGCCTGTATGTTTAAAATATTTGGGAGAAATTGGTGAAAAAAAAGAGAAAAATATCAAAATGTGTCACCACCTAGAGAGTTGGTGAGAGAGCATTTCTGCCCGTAATAAAAATAAAGACTGAAATGAGATATATATGGAAAATGAAAAGCTTAACAATTTTATATGTTGTTGTGCACTTAAAATTATATTAAAATGGAGATTGATTTTGAATGATGTCATTAATGATTTTGCAAATGATGAAACCTCGAAGAAAACCTTACGGCTGCCAAGCAGGACAATGGAGGGTCCATAGGTGGTAGATACAATGAAAAGGCTCTATAAAGAGAAAAAAAGGAAGGAAAAGAATAAGAAAATTAAGGAAAATCCTTCCCGAAACCAAAAAACTAGCAAAAACAACTGAAGTGTGTAGGGGAGTGCTGCTTAGGAAATAGTGGAGGGGCGTAACAATATGAAGTTCCAAGGGCGCCGAGGAAGTTAAAAACGGCCTTGATTTTGTAACATTTTTATAATGAATTGCTTTCTTAAAGGAAAAGTGTTAAAAGTCTATAAGTAGCAAAGACAGTCTTAGGGATTATTGAAGAACCTGTAAATCACTCAGCCATGAGTTGGGAATCAGGGAGAAGTGGTATTCAAAAATCTTGGATGTCAAGCTGATATGTAAAAGGACTCTGAAGATTTCTTCGCTTCTCCTGGGTCCCTACCGTGCGGTAACCTCCCTAGGCCTCTACAAATGTAGGCCCCACTCAATGACCCCAAAAGTACAAGTACTGCAACGGTTTAAGTAACATAACGCGCTAGGAGGCTTGACAACATAGCGCACGATAGACTAGAAAAGAAACCGTTTTGGCCATTGAGCGGAAAGGAGGGAAGAGAAGGATGTGCTCGAACGTAAAAAATGGAGGAAGGTGCCTGTGTCTCCTTATAAAAATTCTATAACTGTAAATAGAGTTGTAAATATATAGTGATGTGCTTTGAAGAAAATAATAAAAGGTAAATAAGTTTAATGTGTAAGTCAACCTCAGGAAGATACTATGCATAGCATGCTATCACTGTACAAACAATAACCCGAAACAAGTTAATGTCTATGACTTAACGTATCAAACCGGCTCTACCAATTGCCACCTTTTGACCGAATGAGCAATGATGGTGTATGGTGGTAGGTCTAGGCCTGTACGTGACGACGGTCATCTTAATGTAGCCACTGACAAATCGCACGCAATTCCCAGTTTTTGGAGAATACAAGCAGAAATAACATTTGACCGTTGAAATTATTGATAATTTAGCCTTATTAAGGCTGAGTCGAGAACGCGACGAGGCCCCCCATTCCGCTCCAACCCCTGCGGCTAAGTTGGTCCATGCCTTAAGACGCTCCCTATGTGCGCGGGGCCATGGCGATCCAAAGTTTAAAAACTACAGATCTAAGTTGTTTAATGGTCTAATGTTTTTTTGAATTTTAAAATTGACTCTTGCTCTCTTTATGAAAAGGAATTTATTCCTCCCCATTAATAATTTAACTTCAAAAGAAAAAAGTTTTTTTAACTCAAAACATATTATCCACATTAAGCCAAATTCTCAAGGATGCAGGAGATAGTTTCAAAAATATCTGAATATCCTTGCTCTTACTTGAACTAATCTGCAAAACTTCTTCCTGAGGTAAATTTCATCCAACTGTCGTGTAGCACCCATTTGCTGAGTCAGTAAATAGTTCTTTATTATGATGGAACAAAACAACTAGACAAAATGAAATGGTAGTGTAAGCTTTCATGTAGATTTTTTTAATTTCTTTCCCTTGGTAGTTTCATACTTTGAAAAGAACGACTCTGGAGAATGCTTACGGTAATGCTATCTGTTGTTTCTTGAAATTGCTTTCCAGTGTGTTTTGCTTCTGATTTTGTATACTTTCCTTTTCTTTTGAACTTTAAAAGGAGATCTCTTACTTTTTGGGCAATAATAGAAAATCTGAACGAAATACAGATCATAAAAATACAAATACATCTTAAAACTGTAAATGTCATAAAAAAATGTTTCGAGTAAAATATAACAGAACACAAAAAAAGTTTGGCCGAAAAATTTTAAAACAATTTCTATGTAAAGTTTCAATAATATTGACTTCATTTTCTGAAGCAATCACACAAAATTAAATCCGAAATAAAACTTCCAAAGTATTTTCAACATAATATTATAAAAAAAGCTGAAATAGTAAGTACAAAGTTAGTATTTAAAGTTATAAAGATTGAGCAAAATTGTATTATTTCTTTATAATTATCAATCATTGTACATTGTTCTTTGTAAAAAAAATGCAACACCATAAAGGAATCATCAGAAATAAATGAACTTTGTAGCAAATATCAATCATTGAATGTTACGTAAAATAGTAAAATTTCAGAACCCCCACGCAGGCGTGGCGTGCACAGCGTTTTCTGAACTGATGCTGAAAGCGTAGAAATAGAGGACTGTAGAGGTATGTAGAAAATAGTTAATGATTATCTGTTAGTGGCGAAAGTCTGGAGAGACCTAAGTATGCCTCCACGACTAAATAAGGGAAAATTTTAACAACTTATGAAATTTAAACGGGAAGGATTATCGGCCTTCGAGAATGAGGACTTTCCTATCACGCAATAGGAGCTCGTGTGCAGTGGAACAGTTCCACAGTGATGCGAGTTTGGAAGCAGTGGACCGACGAGCACCAAACAACTCCAAAAACTGGCATTTGACAACGGAAGGTTACGGAAGCGTGTGACAATTGACACCTGCAGCGGTGAATGACTGTACAGCTTCCTTCAGGTAGTTGGAAGCAAGTTGGTCTACCGCTACATGTGTACTAATGTCAGGCTTCGTCAATTTATCGACGTCTGTTGTCCCGTGGATTGAGTGCAAGGGTGCCTTTATATAGGATCCCCCTCACAGCAAACCATTGACGGCTGCCTCTGCAATGGGCTCATGAGCACAGAGCCTGGCAAGCTGATTGGCACCAAGTTGACTTTTCAGATGAAACACGCTTCAATTTGTGGAACCATGATGGCCGCATTCGTGTTAGACGTTATGCCGGTGAACGCAGCCTTCCAGAGTGCGTTATCGAACGACATAGTGGCCTAACACCCGAAGTTATGGTTTGGGGGTTCGTATCATGGACAATCCGATTTGCTACGAATTGAGGGTAATCTCAATAGCAACATCCATGAAATGCTATAGCCCAAAGTGGTTCCCTTCCTTCAAGTGCTTTCTTTCAGCAGGATAATGCATGCCTTCATGTGTGAAAAGGGCCCCCCTCGGGTGCCCTTTTCTTTGATTATCCACGGGAGCTAGAGGTGTATGATTTTCAAAAGGAACAGACATGTTTATACTCTTAATATGTCTTTATTAAGAACTATAACTTAAACTTTTAACAGATTAGATAATGATTATATATGTGAGAATCTACGATGAACAAACACACAATACAAATAATACAGAATTAACTTTACTCGGACCATTATCAATATCTAACCCGCCTAATCTCAATTTCAATAATAACGCAACACCTAATATTAAACAGTCAATCCTACATTAATCCAATCATAGTTCCGATACTAAGGAGTGGCTTCTTTACGCGAGAGCAATGGTATGCACCTTGACCTAATGGGCTTTATCTTCGGAATAACCTCCGTTAGCCGTTCTTTCACAATTTTATAACTTTTTTATAACTTGTAATTGGAGTCTCCCACTAGGACCTTTAGAGATATAGTACTGCTGGTATTCTCTCCTCCTTTCCTTTCCTGGCCGTGTTTTGCTGTGTATTATCTCTTCTGTTAGTCTTCTTGCTACCTGACCTTGCTTGCTCCTTGATGTAGGACCTGCAGTTTTTTTCTCGGTTGTTCCTGGCTCGAACTGGTCCTCCTTGTTGTGACTTCCTCTCAATGGATGGTCGGGACTCCACTCCTGTTCCTCTTCATCTCGGACTAAGGTTGTATCCGCTCGCACTCTCCGCTGCTGTTTCTTCTGTTCGGCCTCTTTTACAAAATTTTGTAAGTCATTATAACAATTCGACGACAATGCTCTTTTATCTACCTTATCTTCTAAACCTGTGACGGGCTCACGCTTCTTTTCTGTAACATAACCTCTGGGTTCTTTGACGGCCAAGATTAATAGCAAATCTTTTCCAACCTAAATCGAAGAAGTGAAATGAAAGTGTAGATGCAAATAAGATAGCCTTTAAAAGAACAGAAGTTTTAGTAAGCGGGATGGCAATTTAGAGAAAGTTCTATTTGGAAGACATAGAAGTGTAATTTGACGGCCTATCAAAGATGACAGATTCTTAGCCATTACTACAAGGTACATACTATTGCACGTGTGTCTAACAGCCTATCTGAAAGTGATTGAACCGTTGCGTGATTCAAGGTAGGACAGATTATTTGATATCAGAATTCGTAATATTATTAGAATTGAAAGTAGGCGGATAATATAATTATTTAGATAAGTGATCCAATTGCGCGATCCGTTTTAGCTGGCTACGTGTTTTTTTATTCTCACTTTATAAGTTTGTCCAATATATTAGAAATTTAAAGTTAACTCTTAATAAAGTCATATTAAGAATTTAAAATATCGATTCATTTCGAGAACCCCACACCTCTAATTCACCTGAAACCCAAGAATATGGTCCCCAAGATCGACCATATCACAAACCCTTTTCTTCATCTCTTCTCTGGTCCTCCTGACCCAGATTCACGCGATCGTTTATATCCTATAATCTCCTGTTTTCTTCTTTTAAATTTTTTTTATTATGATTTGAAAAGAGCTGGTAGTGATCTGATACGTGGTCCGCGCTTATCTCTCCCTGTTGTGTCTCTCACCCTGATTTATCTTAAACCGATCCTTTTCCTCTAACTCACGCTTTACACCTGACCCCTTCTTCCTACCATACTACGACTCCTTTTATCTCCGTTGTACACTTTCACCACTATTCGTTTCTGGAAACGCGTTTTTATAATTATTAACTTGGCACAGGTGGCATGTAGAGACATATTGATCAATAAATTTTCTATATACGGGGAAAAAACAAACGCCTTATTTTATGGTAAGTCTTAAAACGTCCAAAATGACCTGCTACGGGCTTGTCGTGAAATCCTCTCATTATTTCATTCCTTAAAGACTTTGGAATGTATATTCGCATTTCACCTTGCGACATAGCTATCCTGTGATGACTATGTCTATCCGGATCCGCGTAAGCTAGAGGTGTGGGATTATCAAAATGATGAGACATATTGGGTTCTTAATACAACTTTTATTAAGAATAACTTATATTACTTAATTCTAATTGACAACTTTCTTAAAGTGAGAGTTAACACCCAATTAAACCTTGTATTCAAGTCCCGATCACCCAACTAGATCATTTATCTTAATTATAATAAATAAACCGATTCATCTAACTTCCTATACAAAATATTACCTTTTGCAGATATCCTTCCTTCAACAATTGAGTAATACCTACAATGTAACTTTATATGTGAAGATTCCAACTTCTTTATAATGAACGTATCTTTCTTCCAAAGCTATAGGACATCTAACTCTTGATCCGTATGATTCCACACTAAGTTATCTCTAAACTTGCCGCTCCCCTTTTCATCAAAGCTTCTATCCTTTTTAAAGTATATCTCATTTACATTTTTGATCCGTTTATCTTCTTGGTATTGGGTTGGAAAGGTTTTTCCATTAATCGTGGCCGTCAAAGCTTAGGGTTAT
>BMAV01011731.1:0-26273 GCA_019973955.1 Trichonephila inaurata madagascariensis | reverse complement strand
ATGCCAACATTTGACAAACATTTAATAATTTATAACTTTGCTATTTAAATAGATAATCTCACCAAACTATTTTTCCATGTACCAAGCATTGTTATCTATGTTCTGACTAAAGATTGAAAATTGTGCTTATATAAAAATTATGGATTTTAAAAATGACTTTGTGTTTTCCGTCAAACAGAATTTTCTCTAGGATTCAGTTATGCAGTTCTTTCATTACATTTTTTGTTTAAATTTACTGTTGTTTGCTATCGATGTGTGAAGTTTGGAAGCATTAATTTAAATTATGCCTTTAAATATTATTCGTCATTCTGTTTCTATTTATATCGGAATTATTTTAAATGTATGATTTTCTTTACTAAAACTCAATTTGCCTATTGCTAAATTTTATTTAATTCAAAATCTAACAAAAGCAACATAATAATGTTGATTTAATTATGCTTAAAATAATATCATTGTAGAAATTTATTTAATAAATTTAATTAAATAATAATTTTAATCAAATGATAGTTTACATATAAGCCATAAAATTAATATAGTCTATTTCTTCTATCTCTCTTTGTAACAAAGACTAAAATTTAAAGCAAATCGTCAAAGATAATTTTTTTTTCATATTCATCAACATATCTGAAATAAGGATTCAACAGTATTTCATATTTTATTCCTTAACTCGTTTACATAATTAAATATGTTATAAAATTTTATTTCTAACTATATATTTTTTAAACCTCGCTTGCTTAAATATAAGTCCATATAATAAATATTCTCTTACTAGAAGCTTTCATTTTAAGAACCATAAATTAGTTACTTCCACTAACCGAGACCATACTTTTGAGTTCCTTTAAGATTAGGAACCCTTTTTAGGACTTTCAAATTGGAAAAAAAAACCATAAAAATTATGTCTGAATACAAGTTCTTATGAATATATCCATAAATCACACACATGCGAGCGAATAAGGGAAAATCAATATTTGATTTTAAATTTCTTGGGATAGTACCTGTCTGAACTCAAATATTTGAGATAAGCCTTAAATTTATTTGACTTATATCCGTATGAGATATTAAATTTTGCACAATGCGTACCGAGTTCGGTGTTACTTATTTTATGAAGGGAAGGAGTGGCAGGAATTGGAGTTGAGGTGTTCCAAATACTTAAGCAAGTTAAACAAGTGTCATAATACTCTTTTAAAAATATTGATGTATTTTAACAATTGTATCACTGCTGCATTACAATATTAATTATTATCTGTATTTATGACCACTTTAAAATATTAAAACTAATAAAAATTAGTAAAAAAAAATTATAATTCTCAAAATTTTTTTCACTTCCCACTATTTACTCAATCTCCTATTATCTGTTCGAATTTCCCAAAGGGTTTTAAAATACTTTTTTTCAACAATCAAGTTCAAATTTTTTTAAACTTTTGTGGCGACACTTGGTTTAATACAGTTTTTTTTTTAAAAAAATTAAATTTTTTTTTTAATTTTTTAACCTTTTTTTGTTTAAAAAACCCAAAAATGGCACCAGTACGTATTTCTAACGAAATAGGAATTAACGTTAAAAAATTGTATTACTTGTTTTCATTTGTATTAGCGTTATATTTGTTTTTATAGCGTAGTTAATCCGAGTACTTCGAATAAAATATTGTTTTTTTTTTAAAGAAATATTATTTTCTAAATTAAATATTACAAAAAAAATCCATTTTTCTCAAACTATTTCTTTATTTTCATTTAGCATTAATTTTTTTCTGGGAAACAAGACAGTCTAATTGGTTTATGTTTCCAAAGAGGCATAATTTTTATTTTCAATTATGTGCGAGTATATTTTAATTGACTAACATTCTTCTGCCTGTAATACATATCTGTGTGCGTGCGTGCGTGCGTACGTGCGAGCGAACAAGAGATTAAGTGAGAGAGAGAGAAAGAAAGGGAAGCGAGGGAAAGCACAGAGACTATTTGAGAAGTAATTTTATTCGTTCATTAAGACAGATTTCCACAAACTTATTGCAAGGCAAACCAACGCCAACTGTATCGATTTTGAGTTGCATTCTATATTTTCTTCAATGAAACAGCTAAATCATCATCTTTTACGTATATTTCATTGTACTCAATTTTACGAATATTATTATTTCATAGTCTAAGTTATTATGCTTTTTGATTTAATACTGGGTTGATTTAGTAATTTACTGGAACCGTTCAGTAATGAGAGAATTTTCTTTTACGTCCCCAACTCTAGAATATATTATTTTTCAATTACTTCGCTACACACACGCGCGCGTAATACGTTTTATGAAAACAACATATTCATACAACACCATGCTTCCCCCATAAATAACCATTTCGTTTGTAAGGGAAAAAATTTAAAGTTTAAAAAAGTATCATTTGAAATCAATATCTACAGGGAGCAGGAGTTATACATGAGTATATACAGTTATATATATTCATCTTAAAGAAAGATATTTTTTACTTGTCTTTGATTTTTTTTTTTTAATATTTTTAAGCTTTCATTATAATATTCTATTGCTGTTACATAATGGAAATCAACATAATTACATTTACATATTAAATGTAGTTTCTTAGTTTCCGTTACGATTTCTGTAGTAGTTTGATGAACTTAAATATTCAGCTTTAGTTTAGTTTATTGAGAAATGTCAGTGAATGGCCTCTTGTGTGCAAAATGATTGGGAATAATATAAATGATTAATCTTGTGAGAAAGTTGTAATACAATATGTATCAATCAATCACAGACTCGATTCTTAGCTCTTAAATGCATAATTAAATGGTCAAATGTTAATGTAACAAAGAATCAATCTTAAAATATTAATCTATAGATGTCAGAAATTAAAAACTTTCATCTTTTTATAGAGTGTACTGTTTTCTAATTGTGACTTTCTAACTGCGGGTCAAAATTTGCGTAACTTAAAATTTATCATCCAAGTTCCAATTTCAAATACTAGTTTGTTTTTTTTCCTTACACTCTTTGAAGTTTTATCTTAAAAATATTATTTACTTCCAAAAAAAAAAAAAAAAGAGTACTTGAAACCCCGAAACCCAGGAAAAACACCTATTTTGATATAATTTAAGGGAAAAAAATATATTAATGATATTCTACATTTTACTTTATATTTATTTATTAAATTTAGGCTCTAACACAGATTTTACCTGAAATTGATCATTCAGCTTCAAGATACACAGGAAATTATCAGAAGAATATTTTATTTAACTGAGACTTACGTTTATGCTACCTTGCTTCACATTTTATCCATGATTGTTATTACCACATGTCGTTGAACAAAGGTAATACTTTAGGGTGTCCAAATATTAAGATGACAGATTTGCGTGATTCTTCGTTCTTTCCTATAGATACAGTTCATGTAGATAATGTAGAAATGGGGCACCCACGGGTTGGTGCCTCACAACTTTTAAACCAAGCCTATATTTGAAGACATTTTTTGGTTTAGATATCAACCATGTATCGTGGTAAGGTTGGTAAGCAATATACATTAGTGAAATAAATTGCACGTTCTAAATTTGTCAATTGTTAAAATTCTTAGAGAAATGAGTGTTGTATAACAAAATAGCCCATCTTGCAACAAAATGAAGTTAATTTTAGGAAAAAAACCTAAATCGCAATCAAAATTGAATCCTAACTGAGAAACGAAGAATTGTTTTCCCACCGAAAATTTCAAAAGAAAAGGAATATCTTCTATTATTAGCTTATAACACACAACAGAACATTTTCTGATTTCAAATATTTATGAATCTACATATTCACTCTAAATATCATTAAATATTTTAATAATCGGGAGAAAGCCATCGATTATATTTCGACGTAATACAAAATGAAATGTAGAAAAAGGAAAAAAAAAATAAATGTAAAAATCATTGAAAATGTTTCAAATGGGAAAAATTTTGAAAGAGACTTTTGAATGATCAAGAAAGTAAATAAAATAATTTAAGGACGAAGCATGAAAATAAACTCTTAAATGAATAAATTTACAAAGAGTTCAAGTAATACTTTCATGATTACTGAGAAATTATATGGTCCTGGAGAGACTCCATTGATCATTCAAAAAAAATATTCAAGCCTTTCGAAAATGTAAACTCTGTCAAAAGGCAGCAGGAAAGCAGTATAATCATTTAAAAGAGAATAATGCTGGGAAAAATAAGCGTGCAGATTCTTTAAAACCAAAATAACCAACATTTGAAGTAGTTTGCTTGAAAAGTGCGGAATTCTATAGATAAAAACCGTTGGCGATTCAACAGGATTGCAGAATACCTACCAAGGTAAATAACTACAGATTCTCAGTAGTTAAATAAAGAATATTGGAAAAGCACTTCATTCATATTTAAATATAAAACAACGTTAAATTTTCTTATTGGATTCTAGCCTTTATATTTGGAAAAGGAATGTTTTTGTCTGCTGCCAGATTTCCATGCGCTTTATTGGAAACGGATCGATTGAAAAATAAACTAGTACCCACTTGGAATTGATGAAAAAGAAGAAAAACCGTAGAATTCATAGAGTTTTTCTTTTTTTATTTATTTCATGTTGAGTTTCTTTTATAAATGACTTGTGGTTTTCTTATTGATTATGAAATAACTTATATTATTTTATTTATTTTTTTAAAGTTTAAGCCACTTCAAACTCTTGTATACATTAATGAGTGTTCAGTGAATTAATAATAAATAAATGGAAAAGTAACAAAAATTTAAAAATAAATGATTCATTTATATAAGAGTAAACTCGTATTTTTGTACATATTCCTTTGACTAAATATTGATTTAGGAGGGAAAGGAATTATTATTACAGAATATCGATATTTTATTCAAAGGTAACTTACAACATTGTACTAAATTTTTGGAATTTTGAAATCGTAAGAGAATTCCTAAGTCTTATCTTATTTTGATTCTTTTCCATAAAATATTTTTAGGAGGTTGATGTTTCATTTATTCATAAAGGAAAAATATGAGAATTTTCATATTAAGAAAAAGTAAAACAATTAATGTAGAATAATTTTAAAACTGTTAAACTTGTTTCAGATTACAAAATCATGATATGACCAAACATTTAGCAGCTTTTAAAATCAGTTATGACCCAAAGAAATTGGGGAAATAATATATGATTCATTATAAAATACTTTGCATAGCTCGATTTTAGAAACTTGAAATCCAAATTTTTTTTTTCAATACATTTCTAATCGAATTAGTAAAACGTATATTGTGATCATTTAAATTCAAAATGTTTTTATTCATTGCGCCTTGCATAAAGCAAAATTTTCAATCGTTAGAATTGCAACATTGAGGCTGAATGTCAAACAAATGTCAAACTCTCCCATGAAAGGAAGGAAATATTTGGTTATTTAACTGATTAACTTTCAAATACAATTAAATGATGCATGAGATTGAAGCGGCATTTCAAACTCTACATATAAAAAAAGTTACGCAACGGGTTTCTTACTCAAAAACCTCATTTGAGAAAAGATAATGTATAAAAAGATAAACTGTTACCAGCAATTGTGGGATTCGTTAACGGATATCGTGGTGTGACGGGTCTATCCACGTTCTTTCAACTGATAATCCTCTTGGGGAATATTGGACTTTTAAAAATTATTCTATTATAAACCTGCCTTCCGAAGATGTTAGTATGTAGATTAAAACTTGTATACATAAAGATTAAACTTTCAGGTTATATAGAGAGATAAGTTAGACTGCTTACGGATAACAGTGATGGATTAAGCGTCAAGTGAGGCGTACATACTCCGTAGCTTATTTGCGTAATATTAAAGTTGACATTTTGGTCAATTAAAGATTAAATTGGATTAGGTCGCTTCGAATTAGAAGGTGTATTGTCTGAACGTAAGTATGGACGATTTATTAAAACTTCCCGTATCTCGTCTACCTCACTATTGCTTTCCATATTTAGTAATCGGTGCATTTCTTAACTTGGGTAGTTGAATTTTTGTCGTTGCAGTGAATTTGATAATAAATAGAATTTCTTTTGAATATGACTAATTTTCCTTCCCACTCTCCCACACTAATGGATGTCGCGGGGTGACCATTACAGTGGCTAATTCAAAGTGCGACTTGACGTTACATGGTATTGTTATTCACATTGGTTTGGATTCAACGCATGCCATTCGAATCTGGAATCGATGAGATCAGAAAATTCACATACGGAGCCCCAAGCAGGATCCAAGAATACATAGATATTATTAGGCCTGCCTTGCAGGATCGTACAACCACATCGTCGACCTTTAAAAAGGAAGTAAACTTCTGGCCCGAACAAGTATCCACATATCTTCTATAAGCAGAGTTGTTAGAAATAGGATGGAAAAGTTATATGAAGCTGCATTAGATGAAAAAATTTGTAATAATTCTGGAGGGGATACTAAGTGTGATACCAGATCATCCGAGACGATATGTGGTTGCTGCCTTCTGGCTGGAAACTGGGCATGACCGCCTTGCGGGTCATTTATATCTGTCGCAGAAAAAGGTGAAATTAGGACTTTTATCGAATCCCTAAGGGATATTATCAATTCACGCAAGATGTTAAAATAACATCTCTTTGAGGTCATTTCCTTTATGTAAGTAAGTGATTTGATCAAATCCCTGAACTGTTTTAGTGAAATGAACAAGTCAGCCATTTTTTTTAAAGATATGGGGATGATATTTAGGGGATCGATAATACTATCTGTATGGTTAGGAAATACAAGAACTCGCCCCCAATGCAAATCCTGATTAGCTCATTTCATCATTTCAATAAAATAGTTCAGGGTTTGATAAAATCACTTACTTTAATCATGGAAATTACCTATCAATTGATCCTATCTCTTAGGGATGATGTGAAATCCTTAAGGGATAAGGGGTGAGACACCTGGGGGTCGAGTCCTTGTACTCCTTACCATACCTGTTTACGGAACCTACGGAAAGTTCGGCGAGCATCCAGGTTCCTAAGAACTCTTAATCCCGTATCTGACAGTCTGCTAGATGAAATGACATACAGTTGGATTTTCATGCTGGATATGTACTTCATGGCTATTGGACGAGCGGCGGCGGACCAGTGGGCGGGGCTTCGAGGCTTAGAACTTGGCTTCTGTAAGATCTTTTTTGAGAAAGGAGTTCGGTGAAGAGAGAGTCTTCTTATTGGTTGCTGGGAAATGAGGATAATGCTAAAAATGGCTGTCCGGGGAGGGTGAGTGAGAGTGATTGATGTGTTATGGCTCAATTTCCAGCAGGGGTTAAAAAAAAGTAAAATTACGAGCAACCAGCAAGCTTGCAAGCCGCTCACCCTCCTCCTAACCATACAGGTAGTACTATCTGTCCCCTAAATATCAACCCCATATCTTTAGAATAATGGCTGACTTGTTCATTTCATCATTTCACTAAAACGGTTCTGAAATTTGATCAAATCACTTACACACATAGGGAAAATGACCTCAAAGAGATGTTATTTTAACATCTTACGTGAATTGACCATCTCCCTTCGGGATTCGATGAAAGTCCTAATTTCATCATTTTCCTGCGATATATAGACTAAAGGTCCTTCCCCCTCTCCAAATTGTATTTTGTAAAAAGAAAACTCCATAAAGAGTACTGACTACATGGAGATTTGCCCTGCTGTCTAAGGTAATATGTACGATGGTTACTTGTGAGCCAAAGAGCAGTTACAAGCTCTGCAATCTCACTGACTTTCTGATTGTGTGCATGCTCCGTTTTTTCATTCTTTGTTTTATTGTTTATTAGTTCTTTAATTTATTGTTACTTCATGTGTGTTTGAGCGGAGTGTATTCACTCCAGCGAATGATGTATTCATCATTTGCTGCTGCTAGAAATTTAAAAAAAGCACCCATATTGGCTGTGTGACAAAATCTGGAGCAGCACGGACTGTTTGCATGACGACCATAATTGACACGTCAACATAGGACACTTGGCGCCAATGGTTCACCCAATGACAAAATTGGATACAGGTAAATTTTCGATAGACTCTGCACCTGCACTTAGAATCTGATTCTTAGTGCAGACTCAGGATGGACGTATCCATCTGTGAAGGCATCGAGGATAAAGCAAGTGACCTGATAATCTTCGGTATCGTCAAACAAGTCCTGTTTTTGAAGTGATGGTATATGCATCACTGGATGCACGATATGAATACCTCCTGTTCACGCCATCCGTAATTTGAAAAATCTGCGTTACAGTGATCCGCCAGATGAATTTTCGAAAAATTATCTATTTTCATTTTTATATATTTTTGAAGAATTCAAATATTTATGCTTAAAATGATATGATATAAAGAAAGTCGTTAATTAGAAGTATTTTTATTTTTTTTAAAAATGAAATCCTTGAGGCGCATCAAATCAGCTCTGCAAAGAGCACCTGTGTTTTCCTTTGCATAAGTTTCTGATGAGCCCAAATCCATATGATATTCAAGTGGAATTTATTCAGCGTATTGGGAATATCCAAAAGTGTATGGGTGCACGTCTTTTGTTCAAATGAGTCAGTCAATATAATCAGTGATTCCAAAATCTACATGTGTGGAATTAAAAACGCTGAAATTGGAATAAATATATAATTATTGCTCCGTTCAATACGGGCCATGTAATAAAATGAATGGTATTGAAACATTGTGATATTGAACCAAGTTAAAACTGTGTATTATGTTTCAAAAAAATGAAATGCATTTAGGATTCGTATAGCCGAACGAAAGCAACTTGAGATCCTCAAAAATGGCAAAGCTCTTAAGAATAATGAAAAAAACTGGAAGAGTCTTTTGTAGGAGCATAGGGTAAAAATGCTTCATATGCTTCTGGAAAGCACTAAAAAAATAAATGCTCAAAAAGACAAATTTTTACCTTAAACCCTGTTTTCTCAAAATGCAATATTTTTTTTTAATTTATGTACCTTTTTCTCAAAAACTACTTATTATATAATCTTTAAATTTTCAGTGAGCATACTTTTAATATATTTACACCTTTTTATGGTGGGAATTAGATATATCTAGCAAACCGTTTTAGATAAGGCTTTTTTAAACTAAAGTTTAGGGAAAAAAATTGGACATCTTTTTAAGAATTCATAATTATTTCAATTTTTTTTAAAAAACCTTCATTAAAGTTTTATTGTTAGTGCACATAACCTGCTGTAAAAATGTGATCTATAAGAGATAAGTAGTTTGTGAGAAAAGGGTACATAAACTTATGTAACTTAAAATGGGCTCTTATGGACTTGCCGGATTCTCTTAAACTTCTCAGACCTTAAAAACACGGAGATTGCGCTCTATCTTCCAGACTTCACAGATGTCATGTTTCATATACATTAAGTCTCCCCTCCCCCTTCATTTTCTGTAAACCCACAGTATGCAAAATTTTGTTTTACTTGCTTTCCTTTCTGGTATTGTAAATTTAATGGCCAACAGTGTAATATTTTATATACACAATGTACTATATTGATAACATATTGTGACGGGGCTTCGAAGAATTTTCGATGCTATATTTTAATTTTATTCATATGAGGAAAAGCAGAACAAAGCATTAAATGTAACTTTAAAACGTATTTATTTCTTGCAAGAACTTAAATTTCTTGGGATAAAAAATATCTTTATTGTTTTGAACAATAAAGAAACACCTTTTGTTCTACAGAATGGATTCAAAAAGATTCAAATGCCTCAAGGGATAAAGCAATGAATTGAAAAGTGGTCAAGTTCAAGGAAGAGATAGAGAAAGGGATTTTTCAACTTTAAATAAGTAATACAAGCTTTCAAGTTAATGCACGGGATACAAAGTGGCATTTTTTTTTTAATATTAAGGGGACATGGTACGATTTAAGCAAAATTTTTTAATTTAAGGATTTTTAAAATTTGTTTGGTTGCCTTCTATGTATGTATACTATGTTAAACAGATTTTGTGCTCAAAATTTCATAAAAAGCTAGCCATGTAATTTTTAAGGAAAAACTTAAAATTTGTGAAGTGATTTTAAAATGCTACTCCTCCTACAAAAATGTACGTACATGCATGAAATTTGATTTACAAGTACGTAATACTATGTATAATAAAAGTTGGTATGGGTTTTGCGTTAACGTGATTTGTATTCATACACTACTTCTTTTTATGAATGTTTATTGAAAATTCCTTAAAAAATGTATAAATTCTGAGTTCGATTATTTTTAAAAAATTAAATATTGCTTTGATTCAAAAATGTATACCAACTTTTGTTACATGTACTATTAGCAATAGGTAAAAAAAATTCAAAGCATTAGGAGCAATAGAAAAAAAGCCTTAGCATTTTAAATGAAGACAAACTAGTTATTTTATCTTTCTGAGATAAGTCAGTTTAAAGTTTTGATTTGCCATAGAGATGTGAATAAAAACAAACGTGAAATCTATCATAATTCTGCGTTTTTTTAAATTTAGAGCTTTCCAAATTTGTGAGGTTATAGAAATGTATATAAAGATTAATTTAGGCTAAAAAAATTAAATTTGATTTTTTGATCGATTTTTGTCAATTGAATCGTACTGTGTCCCCTTAAACTTTAATCAAAAGAGAAACAATACGGACTATTGCCAACAGATTGTTATTTATAGTTTGAAATATAGTTAAAAAATAATATATGAGGAGTGATTTCATCAGTCTTAATTTATGTAGATTTCGAAAAAACACAAAGTATTACTCTTTTTTCAATTCCTACGATTAGCTCACACTCTCTCTATATTTATTTATTTATCTTCATGGAATTTTCAATCGTTAATAAAGAACATTTTAAAGCGCTCAATTCAGCTTTAATTTTACATACACGATTATTTTGGATGGCAATACAGTGATTTTATTATAATTAATAAAATTAAGTGATAAAAACTAATTATTCAAAGAATTACAAATGCAGCCACGTTGGCATCATTTTGGGTGACTTAGCGACCCTTTGGGCGACTTGTGTTAAAACATGAAATGGGTTTTTTTCTCACATTTTAAAGCGCTCGTTTGATCAGTAATTTTCTCTACACTATTGATTTTGGTAAAATACGATATTTTAATAATAATTAAGTAAAATTAATTGGCTGAAATTAATTATTTAAAGAATTTCAGATACAGCCACGTTGGTTTCATTTTTAGCGACATGGCCCAAACCTTTAACAGATTTTAACGTTCACGTTTTAAAGCATTGAGTTGAACTGAAATTTTATATACACGATTGTTTTGGAGCACAATATGATACTTTAATGGTAATGAATAAAAATTAATTACCAATTAATGTTGTGATTCTGTCCTATGTATATACATATTTATATTGATTGTAACTATTTAAAATTAGCTGGAATAAAAAATTTCTTTATCTAAGTAGGAATTAACTCTAAAATTTTCTTTTACATTACTTGTTTGTAGCCAAGTTAATATGATTTTGACACATCCACATCAAATCCAGGGGTTGAAAATCTGATTTCAACCTAGGACACTAATGTGGAACGTGCTAGTTGACTCAAATGAAACCTCGTAGATCACACTCAATGCAAACTGAAAGTTTGGATAATTAAATGTCAGCTTAGGTATAGTTCGTGTTGCATGTTTCTATGATCTATAGAACACAATGAGGCTAATCAATATTTGACCTTAAGCTTCTCTAAACCTATAAAAATTATCCGATTTTAGCATCCAATTTATTGAAATAATTGGTTTATAATAATACTATTAATATAGCATCTGTATGTACACACAGATCTATTTATATACGACACTTAAAATAAAATACACTTATAATCTTAATAGCGAAACAAATTCAATTACACAACTTATTTTTATCTCCACTAAATATATAATTTAATGGAGCAAAATATTTCGAAAACTAAGCAGATACAAATTTTTCTTCTCAAATGTGGTAAAATGAATTATTTATTATGCGTAGGTGAAGCAATTTTCTAATTAGAAAGGAATCGCCTTGACTTTCTTGTAAATGCGCTTACTTTTTTTAATGTAATTATGCATAATTGTAGCGTGGGTGTAGTGATAATTATCCATATGCATTTTTATGTTAATAAAACTAGATATGTGTTTCTTTTTAAGGAATACATTGTGCTTTTTTTGTCAGGTTGCTAAGGAATTGGTCTTACATAATTTTTTTTAATTTCGCTGTTGAAATAAATATTGTCCTTCAAACTGAAATAATATCATATGATATTTGAATTAACTTTAATGGAGAATTAGCGTACATATATGTACATTAAATATTATGAACATACGAATACAATTATACTCATTTAAAAATGTTTGAGCAAAATTACGTTTAATAAAATATTAGTTTGGGGAAAAAGAAGATGATGATAGATGGCTGTAGTATCGATATCTCGTGAATTATCAATCAAACAATTTCAAATTTATGATCGTTTTTAATGCAACATTTTACTCTAAAAAAATTATTTTGCTTTTTTTTATTGGCCCATTCAGTTGTGAGTTACAGGGTGTTAAAAATGGAAGTCAACAAAGAGAAAATTCGAGACATTTACAGTTTTTCTTTGATAAAGGTGAAAATGCAATCCAGGTGGCTGAAATTGTGAACAGTGTTTATGGTGCTGATACTGTAACAGCTAATTACATGCAATTTTAGTTTCGTCGATTCCGTTGAGGTATTTTTGTTGCTAAATTTGCACCTCGCACAGGCAGGCCCCTCGTCGAAAATGTCGATAAAATCACAGAAATAATCGAAGTTGACCGGCATGTTAGTAGTCGTGGCAGATCCCAGGAGCTAAAGATCGACCATAAAATGGTTTTAAACCATTTGCGCAAATTTGGATTTAAAAAAAAAGCTTGGTGTTTGGGTGCCACACCAAAAAACATGATGGATCGAATTTCTATCGGCGAAGCCTTGGTCAGACGGAATAAAATCGACCGTTTCCTTAAGCGGATGGTGACGGGGAAGAAATGGGTCGCATACGACAATATTGTGCAGAAACGATCGCGGTCGAAGCGTGGTGAAGCAGGCCAAATGGTGGCCACACCAGGACTAACGGCCAGTAAGGTTCTACTGAGTATTTGGTGGAACTGGAAAAGAATAATTTGTTATGACTTTCTTGCGCATGGCCAAACACTAAGTTCAGATCTCTACTGTTGACAACTGGACCGTTTGAAGTTAGCGATTGACCAGAAACGGCCAAAATTGGCCAACAGAAGAGGTGTAGACAACGCCAAGCCACACACGTCTGTAGTGACTCGCAAAAATTCTCGGGATAGGTTGGGAAGTTTTAATGCATCCACCATATAGTTCGGACCTGGCACCAAGCGATTACTACCTTTTTCTCGCATTGCAACACTTCCTGGGTGATAAGAAGAGAGAAGAGAAGAGAGATCAAGAGAAGATTGTGAAAATCGATTACTGGAATTTTTCACCAATAACGTGCAAGATTTCTATGAGAGAGGTATTATGAAGCTTCTTTTAATGTAGCAACACGTTATACAACAAAACGGTGCATATTTGATCAAATAGAACAATCCGAAGCATATTAAATAAAGTCTTGAATTTCATGCAAAAACAATGGATTTTTCCCCCAACCTAATATATTATTGTATGTTCAGTAAAATATAACTGCTACGTTACAAATTATAAATTAAAATAAAGCAAGAAACTTGTATAAATGAGAATTTAGTACCAAGACATAGCAGTGGCCACTGAAAATTTAACACGGATGAAGCAGATATACGTCGATGGCGTAAGCAAAAATGATATGACACGGCATGTGGGGTGTTCGTCAGTCTTTTAATAATTATTTTTGGAACACACAAAAAGGCCTTTGAATGAAAGGAAAGATTGCACAAAAAAAGTGCATTGGATGACAAAGAAGATGACACCGTGTGAGAAAATGGTGACGCCAGTACCAATTCTGAATTCAGGTGTGCCAAATGGGATTGACAAATCATTTTTGAAACATGGTACATAGCGTTAAAGTAATTATTGGTCCATGTATGCATTTGGAAGTTTTTATTACTTGTAAAATAAATTAATTGTTAACTTCTTGTGTTTATCTACAGTGCTCAAACAATACTGGCATACTTTAATCACAATTTTATCGCCTATATACATTAAAAATTACTGAATGCAATAATAATGCATTTTTTGACGCTAAAGCGCTACAATACACGATGTAATTATAAACCGTACAAATTAATAACGCAAATTATTAAAGTATTTTGTATATGGTACTTGGCAAAAAATAACTAACCAGGATAATTATGATGTTGTGCTGCTTTCTCCAAGCGCCGAGTAGACATATTTTGCGTGCATTGGCTGCTTAGAAGACAAAATATGATATCAACTAAATATAGAAAAAGAACTCCAGAGGGTCAATTTCTAAAAACTTTGCTCTGGGAATAAGAAGCCCATGAGGTCGCTAATGCTTATTAAACTTTGATTGTTCTTAATTCAGTATTAATAAAAATAGTATTATTTTATATATGTTATAACCCAAGTAATATATATATTTTAAAAACATTACTTTTTAAAGCAACCAGGTTAATTATGTTATTTTTCTTTCTCTAATTTTTAAATTGATAAGTTGAGAAATAATATTTAATTAAAGATTTATTTCCTTCAAGTCCATTTCTAAAATTGAAAATGTCATTATAAAAATAGACTAATCTATATTACTCTTTATCATATCCATTACATCTGGCTTCTCGCGAACGTTCATGTGAGGTCTAGGCAACTAACAGACGTCTGCGCCAAAACATGTAAAAATGCTGTACCTCGTACAATAACAGTCAGTCTGGGGGCCGAATCGATTAACTACCGAATCTCTCTTGAAGTACATTTCATAATTCACGCGTTAATTGTAATTCATGGTATTAAGTATTTAAGGCGAGTGGATTAAAACAAAAATCAGATATATTTTTAAATCACAGCAGAGTTTTCGATGATAATAAAAAGCACATCAACAAGTGATACCACAGACGAGGGGCAAAATTGATAGCAAGTTACGAATGGGTTAGGGATCCATTTCAAAATACTTCAGAAGGGCTCTCAACTGCCGAAAAAAGATATTTCATAAGATTTCACATTCGGTGACGAAATTAAAGAACGAATTTTGTAATAAATCACTCTTTGAATTCTGGATAGAGGTGGATGCTGAATTTTCTTGCACTGAAACAAAGTATTTCGTATACTATTACCATTTTAACATCATACCTTTATTGAGATCCAGTTTTCTGCAATGACAATTTTTGAAGACAAAATGTGAATCACAGGCTAAATATCAACACTTGAAATAACTCTGAGTGTCAATTTCTAGTTTTTTAGTCTTCCTTAGAAAAACCTTGCTCTGCAAGACAAAGTCCATGGAAGTCACTTCAGTAGTATTAAGCTTGTTCTTATACTGGCTGAAGTACCCACTCTTAACACGAGAGTTATTTTTTTTTAAAAAATGATAATACATTATTCTTGATATAACTTAATTGTAAGGAGAGTAAAACCAAGTGCATGACAATGTATACAAAAATGTAAAATGATTTATTGAAATGAATACTCATATTATAAACGGTTTTTGAATGAACCTTAATTTTTAAGCCTCGCAGAATTAGCATTTAGAATAAATGTTAGTAATAAAAAATATAAAAATTCTATTGAATAACAATTGTGTTATTTTTTTTTAATATATAAACCAAAAGAAAGCCCGGGATCAGGTGTTGCACTCGATACTAGCGTTAATCGGTCGCGAGGGTGATGCACTAGTCTTTTTATAATTATTTTCAATATACAAGATAAAAATCACAATTTCAGTGAATAATTAACTAAAATATACTTACCTATTTCAAGGATTTTTTAATTTGTCTTTCATAATTTGAAAATATCAATAAAGCTGAACTAAGTGTTCCAAATGACATTGACCTTGGCAAAGGACACAAATCACGAACACTTTGCTAACATTACAGGAAAGCTATTTGCAAGCAAAACTTGTCACATTTTGTTCACACGTTTTTGTAATTTTTAATATCCTTTGATGATCGAAAATATCCTGTTGAACTTTTCACTTGCTTTGTGTCTTTTTGACAGGGGTGAAGTGCATTTTTGCGGGGCTGGTTAATAGCTTCATATTTTTCTTGATAAGAAGTTCTTAATGTAGCTATTGAAAATTTTCCTTTCGTTTCATGTTTTATTGCTTTTCTCAAATTTACACTTTCGCTAACATGATTGGCACCATGCATTATTTCAACAAGTGTTTCCCTTGTTTGATCAGCTTCAATTTCCTTTTCAGAGACCACAGATGCCCAATTCTTTTTTTAGAATCTAGCATTTACATTTATAAACCATAATCAGTCGTACAACATCACAATTAAAACCACTAAGTTATTCATAGGGAAATACAGCATGTTCAAGAAAATATTTTTGAAAAATAGTGGTCGTGCGGGAACTCGGTCTAAACAAATTACCTTAAGATTCTAAAAACGTTTGCCACTCCCAAAAAGGGAATATGTTATCAATTCATTTTAGCTCCCAATAAGACTGTCATATTAGAGGATTGCTCTGTCAAGGGTCATTGGTAACAAATAAACATTTTCCCAAATTAACGATTTTTTGTATTATATGTTTCAGTACACTCATAAATCGCGGCCAATTAATCGCTTCAAAGATTACTCCAATATGTATCCGTAAACTCTTTCACATTGTGAAAAAAAAAAAGCGCAACAGAGGTATATAATTTGCAACTTCCCTAAAAAAAGGGGATGCAGGTAACCATACCGAGTAAGTTCGAAAGCCAGAAAAGTAATATTTTTAAGTTAAAAGACGTGAAAAATCTCTCATCGTAGGGTTACTCCTAAGCAAACAAAATATTTTTTTTTATTTAGCGGACCCATAACTAATGAGCGTTTAAGTAGAATCTTTTATTTTTGATGACCTTTTTCACCAGATGATATATATAAATCATATCAATGTAAATCTGTATTTTTTGTATATCCAGAAAGTATTTTTTTATTCAGTGAATTAATTTTTTAACCTTTTATTTTCGATATGCTCGCGCCCCCCTTGAAGGGTTATCGCCCCAGGGGCGCGCCTGATTTGAAACACTGGTTTATCATTAAAAATATTTTTTTTAAAAAAAAAGTTCTTAAATAGTCTATATGAATGAACGTTTTTCACAATGTTTAAAATTTTTTCTCAAAAACGTGAAAAGAATTGGGGGAGGGGGTGCGACTTGCAAATGAAGACAACGTTTTTTTTTTTAAGAAAAAAAAATTTTTTTAGAATTACTTGTGTGGCTTACAATCAATGGTGGCTTGGATTCGAGTAAATACGGTATACGAAAAAAAATTGATTTCTTCATAATTTCATCGTTACTAATAATATTATTCTGTACATAATCTTCAGCACATATTTGGTATTCAAGAATCAATTTATTTTATAATTTTTCAAGTGTAAATTGCCAGCAAGATCACTTTTTAGTTCTAGCATTAAGAAATAATCTAAGCCTTCAGACTAAAACTATTTGTGTACAAGAATCACTATTTTGTCAGCCTAAATTGGATTTTATAAATGTTAATCTGTTTTGTTAAAATCTATTTATTCCCCTAAATGCCAATTTAAATACTTTAATGTCACCTTCGAGATGCGTTAAATTAATTCCATTCACTAATTTAAGCTAATAGAGTTCCAAAGTGTTTATTTATAGAAAACCATTGGTTTTCTTCTAATCAAGTGATTTAATTCGACTGCTTATATTAATCTCTACGTAATGAGAAAGAGGGCCTCTTTTAAAGTATTGTAATTGCCTTAATATATCACTTGTAAGAAAAGCTTTGATCCAGAGATTTGGATGTAAATTTCAACTTACGTATTTCTGCCCTATATCTTTCAGAACAGTTTGTTATTAAAAACAGAAATATTCTATTGGTCCTTTTTGTAATATTTGAATTTCTGTTTTTCTTATTGATTTCGGATTTATTATTTTAGATATGTTTAAAAAATTTTAAATACTTCATTCTAATAGAAACTTTTACCTTATATATTTTTTATTTTACAAATGCCACACTTTACAATAGCACCTATGCCATTAATGCATGTGCTCTCCAATATTTTTCGATAGTTTAAGGGGATGGTGGACATTCACAATGTCAAGTTTTGGTTAAAGTTGCGATTTTGATTTTTTATACTAATAATATATTTCTTATAATTAATAGAATAATTCTATGAAAGATTTTTGTCATTTGTATCAATAATAATTGAATAGTTATTTTATTTTACTGAAATAAATGTTTAAAATGTACTTTTCTTAGTTTGCAAATTTTTCATTATCATTGTTACCTAGAATGCTCCTTGCTTTTCAAATTACGTCATATCTCTTTTGGTACCTAGGAGTATGAAAGATGATATAATTCACAAATTTGTGCGTAAGTTTTTCTAAAATATTTAACGAGATTAGGTATTTTGTGTTGTTTTGAAAACCTTGAATGTGTGAAATTATATTGAATATTGGTGAAATATTTCATGTAAAATAGAAAATTTATCTTTTTTTCATTAAATTTTATCCTGTATTAAAAATCCATGCTCAGATGCGATGCGGTAAGTTCATCTGTACACAAAACAAAAATGATGGCCCTCAAAACTAATGCGCAAGGAGGTACAAAATGGTTCAAAAATTTTACTTTTTTTAAAAATAAGTTTATATTTTAAGAAATATGATATTTAGGTTTGAAATATAATAATCATTTTATATTGTTTCCCTTTTTTTCATAATTACGCTAACAATTTAAGAAATTAGTTTAATTTCCCCCCATCCCCAATTTAAAACTAATTTGTGCGGGGGACACGACCAAATTTTGCTCGTAGGGTGACCAGAGCCCAGAAAAACGTCCGGGGGGTTCGATGACAATTATTTAGACATGCCATCTCAGACCTGTTAAAAGTCTAAAATTTGTACAAGTTTTTTAGGCCCAGGGCTCAGGGCGGGTTCTTGTTCAAAATTTCCAATTTTGTCCTAAATCTTCGCAACTTTCCCTTTTTAAGTACTTAGAGGCCATATTGGAAAAAAACCCCAAGGGAAAAAATTTCCCTGGTCTTTGGATACTTTTTAGCAAGAAAGTCAGCATGCTCATTCCCTGCATTGTCACAATGAGCCAGTATCCACTGAAAAGTGATTTTTTGTGGAAAATCTTTTAAGAACGATCTGTATTTAAAAATTATTTGTGAATTACACAGGTAATTTTCAGTTAGAGCTTGTAATGCCAATTCAGATCGGAAAACATTACGGCTGTGTTGAACTAGAGCTTTTATGATAGTTGCTTGACCGCTACTGCAATAACTTCAAACTCGCCATCGAAGGCAGTAGAAAAGTACCTATGGCAGGTAAAAGTTAAACAATTCACAAAAGATACCGGCTTCAGCACCATGATCTATCTAAAGAGAACCATCAGTAAAAACATGAAGTCATTCACTTGTTGGAAATTGATTGTCAATAGTTTCCAAGCTGTAGCTTTCAGTTCGGGAGACATTTCATTCTTTCATACCTTCACATGAAGTTCAGGATTTATATCAAGATGAATTTTACCTTATATATAAATTTTAATGATTTTATATTAGTTAGGAATATATACAAATTCACACCTTGATTGAATAGTTCCAAAATTTCACGTTTCAAAGGAGGCATGCAAATATTTCCGCCTTTACAGACTTGAAAATTAGCAAGCATGTATCCTTTTTTAGAAGAGATCTGCTAGGAATGGTTTTCGTAAAAAATTACTCTTAAGGTTACGCTGGCGTAAAAAAATTACAATATCCCGCTTAAAAAATTCACGTTTTCGAATATAGTCGAAAACTTAATGCTAAGACTTATATATCAATAACTTTTAAAATACAGACTTGCATTATTAAAAATGGAAACGTAACGTGGGTAACGTCAAATTTTGTAAAAAAACCCAAAAATATTAAAGAAAATTTATCATGTGTAATGTAATATTAAAAAAAAAAACTTAATACGCCCTGTTTACGACAGATCCATCAATTTAATATCCGGGTAGAAAATAAACCCATGTGTATTATTATTATTATTATTTGAAATTTTATAACATTGTTAGTATTTGTATAAAATGTAATGTGTACTGAAATCTGATTAGAAAAATAATTTCTAATATGTTAGCTTATTTTAATAAAAGATTAATTTTTTTCTCAAAACATGTTTTGGGGTTTTCACATTTTCCATAGTTATTAATATTAAATTTTTTTTTGAAAAAAGGTCCGAATTTTTGAAAAAAAATTTTTGAAAAAAATAAAAAAAGTGTGCAAAAAGGGATAAATTTGTGTTTTTTTCAAAATGAATTTTAAATTCACTTTTTTCCTCTGTGAAAATATCCCTAAAAACTCGGATTTTAATTATACAGTGCCGATGAATCACGTAAAACACATGCGCAAGCGAGGGAGAGGGAATTAATTGAACAGGGAGGAAAGGATAATGGTTTGCTTGCACGTTGTAAATAGGTTTCATGTAAGTCATTTTCTCTTCTTTGATTAGAAACAAACCCTTGATTATTTTGCGACGGAGAACTAATTTTACGGGAAATATTGAGAAAAAAGAAAAAGGGGAAAAAATTCCCCGGGGTAAAAATCGATAACGTATCATTATTTAAAAAATATATTTAATTTTATAACCTTTCAAAAATTCAAAATTTGGTTATATATTAATAGAATTGATTACGGTAGATTAGGGATAGATGGGATTAGGATTAATAGGTTTAAATAAAAGTTTTATGAAATTTAATTTTAAATCTCCTAAAAATACATAGGAAGCCCAGTGGCTGAGAGGTTAGTGCATCGTGCTTCCAAACCACGGTCGAGTTTAAACCCGGGGTGGGCGGGTTACTCACCTTTCAACCCTTCAATGGGTCCCGGGAAAAAGGACCAAGCTTGATGGAAATTAACATTGGGGTTTTTTGGGTCGCGCCCCCCGACCGGGAAAATAAAACCGCACCCCCAGAGGCCAAGGTCCCCATACGAGATGGGCACAGAGGCCTTGTCCCCCATGGGAATGTCGCGCCCTGAGTTAAAAAAATAATAAATTCAAAATGTAAATTCGCTTGATTTCTTTGATGGAATGGCCTAACTTTTTTGTTTCCAACGCAAAAAAAAAATTGAATATGTTGAATATATTAAAATAAAAATGAATTGAAGTTTTATTATCACTAAAACAAAGTTAAACAATATTTGTTTTAAAATATAACAAATAATTTATGAATATTTTGGGCAAAAAAAATGAAAAAAAGGTAATTCATTCATATCTAATAAAAGACAAATAATATAATGACTATCTCTCATTTTCATTTAAAATAATCAATGCATTTCTTAGAAAAAAAACATATATCCACTTCCATGACGTATACAAATCACAAAAGTTTTATTTACCGTAAAATCCAGCGTATAACCTGCACCGCCGTATAACGCGAACCCTTACTTACATTTTTAACTTTTAGGTATATTCGCCGTATAACGCCCCCTCCTCCTCTCTTTTACCAAGATCCCTGAAATGTACATGCGCATTGCTCTTATGTTTTTAAGTCATTTATTCGAGGTATTATTCAAAGCTGCAAAAAAAAAAATAGTATACTTCTAGAACAATAACCCTTTAAGTTCCAAAGGAATGTCTCTCATTTCTTTTAAATAAACAATATTTCAATCTATGCAGAAGTAGCATTTTTTTCCTATCCTTATATATATTTTTTTTCTTAAAGCTTTAGTTTTTTTACTCGGTGGGCGTATAACGTGATCCCATATATTTCAATCTTATTATTTGTATTAGAACTGCGCGTTATACGCCGAATTTTACGATCATTTTATTCCATTAGAGTATTGATGTTTTAAAAACGTATATATATCACAGTCTGAATCATAATAAATCTTTAAATAAATTCTGAGGAAAATTTTAAAACTTAATTCAAATATGTGAATAAATATATAGTTATATGAGTTGCAGTTAAATTATTAAAATTCCTTTCGTGAGTAGTTTTATCCATATCTTCATCCATTCACATTTACATTAATTGTTTTAATACTTCATTTTTTTATTTAATGAAGCATAAAATATCTGATTAATTTATTTATACTACTAATTTTTATAAATAACTACCTAACATTCGTTTATTAAATCTATATTCCAAGGAATTAAAAGTAAAATTTAATCAGACGACATTTTATTAATTATAAATTAACAGAATCATTCTGAATTGAATGCATTATTTATTTCTGTTTAAGTGCAGTTTTTCCGTCTTTCCAATATTTCCGTTCTTCCGGTTTGCTGTAATTTATTACTTCATTGAATAATTCCCCTCCATCCAAAGCTAGTCTTATTTTGAATTCTTTTTCTTAATGTATTTCATGAGTTTTCAAATTTTGAAGGTAGATTAAGAATTTGTTATGAAATTATTATTAAAAAATATGTCTTGCGAAAAATGTTTTTATGTTCGTGATATGAATTTACTTCGAGTAAGTTTTTTTTTCATTATAAATTTTTTAAGAAATCGAATAACGGATGCAAATATATGTGTTTTGAAATTTATCAGACTTAAGAAAGAAGTTCAATTTAATATTTTATAATTTAAAATACATACATGGAATACTTTTGATCATTTTAAATGAGGGATGTTTTTGAAAGTCTGGTATAAGAATTTTTTTTTAGAAGAAACATTTTGGAATCGTTTTCCTCATAAAGTAATAACTTTTCAATACTATATATTCTTTAGTAAGCTGAAAATTAATAATTCTAAATATTAATTAGCAGAATATTTACAAAAAATATTTAAAATTTTAAGGAAATAAGTAATTTAGAAAAAATGTAAAGTTGAACATATTCTTAGGAATATTTAGAATAAAACGTTTTATCTTTCTTAAATTTTTCCATCATAATATCAAGAATCTGATGTGTAAAAAACTCTATTTTTTAATTAAATAAGCATGTTTGTGTGTTTCACACTAAACGTCTAAGAGGCTCAATATAATTCATTCTGAAACGCAACTAAGATAAACCATTAACTATGCGAGTAATCTTAGTTAAATATTTATGCAATGAAGAAAAATAAGAAAATTTAAAATAAATTATTACATCAAAATTAAAAAGTGAGAAATTTTATGAAAAAAATTATTGTTTTTTTAAATATTGGCTTTTTAAAGTTAAATTGGGATTGTGGGGCCCTAATACATTCAAATTCTTAGATAAGTTTTTCTGACAGTTACACGATGCGGGCTTAACTTTGACTTGTGGAGATTATTCGACCATGTGCAACCGTATTTTATGCAATGTCGCAGAGTTTTGTAAAAGCCATTCTAATACTTTAAGTGGGTTACAAACCTAGAAAAGTTTTTTGGAGAGGTGCCAATGTTGAAGAACTTTGCGAATAATTATAGGTCGTTCTGTAAAAAGTTTTGTCATATATTCCATCTTTAAATATCATTTTGCAATCAGTCATGCTTCTAATAAATAATAAAAAAAAACTTCGAACTTTGAAAAAATGGAAAAGCAAGTGAAATTTCTTCGTGGTATTTTTATACACTTCTAATTTATTCTAATACATATAAAAAAATACTTTTTAAAATAAGCTGTTGTTTTTGTAAATAATTTGACAGATATATGTGTTTTGTTCTTTTTAATAAATAAATAGTAATTGGATGATAAATAAAAATCGAAAAATATTTCTTTTCTTATAATGAAAACTGAATAACCATCTTGCATGATAGGGGAATTTAAAAATATCAACTTTTAAAGGAGATAGTGTAGCGGGAGGGGGGATTCTAAATACAAGTAAGAATTTTAAAAGCCCATTACACACTAAATTAAAATAACATCATCATACATTTTATTTGTATTTCTGTTATTCTAAGAAATTGAAGGAACTATAAATATACTGGAATATAATCACAGGATATGCTTTTCTATCAATTACTTAATATCCTAATTATATAAAAAGATCAAATAACACGATCCTATTTAAAAGAATAGGATATGCGTTCTGCAAAAACTTCATTCGTTGAAAAAGCACTTTTCGTCCATACTATAACAGAATATATTTATTATGAATTATTATACTTTTTATTTCTTACATATAAACGATGGAACAATTTACATTACTGCTGTGCTTAAAACTATTATAAAACATTTAATCTGATAAATTAAATATATATTGTGTGACATAAAATCAGAGTAGAATATAAAAATATTTTTTTTAATTGTTTCGTAGTTGTAAGGTAAAGAAAACTGCACACGGAATCAAGGGAATATTGAGATTTTATAATTATATGAATAGGCAAACAAGAAGTTTAATTTTTTTGCGCTAATAAACATTTTAAAAACAAAATGTTGTGATTCTTTATTTATTTCCCTTGTGTACTTTCGCACTGTGACGTAAATAAAACGCTGCCCACAATCAGCCAATCCAGCTTGGATAAAGCTGAAATTTCCCCAGTGGAAAGGATTCCATTTGTTTGAAATCGATCCTATTTCTGTGGAGCACGTAATCAGTTCATTAATCAAGGACAAAATGCTGTATAACTTTTTGCTTCTGCATAATAAATTTTTGTCGATGCTGAATTGTTTTTTGTATAAGTGGTTAATATTCCTTCTCCCCCTAGAACATCATATAGTTTCATGTCTACGGGGCACTTGGGTTAATCCATTCGAAAGATTTATTCGTCGAAAAGGAAAACGATAATGGCTGGTGGTAACATTCCTGGTTTCAGAAGCACAGTGACCATAATAGAGATGAAATTTTTTTTCAAATATTGCTTGAGCCAAATTGGTTACATGGTCATAGAAACATCAGTCTTAGTTATTACTCATGCTTCCCGAAATTAGGTCCTTCCTTACACTAGTGTAGAACTATTATGAGTGCTATGTTCTCCAGATTATGTTGTTCTACTTTCTCTTCAACAAATGCAAAATGATGCAGTATACGAATATACAATTTGCGTTACTTGTTAGTCTATCGTTAACGAAATACCTAATAATTTGGCGAACAGAAAAATACAAACGTATAATACTAAGATGATACTGATTTATTTACACAGTTTAAGTAGAATTTATATTTCCAATGACTTATAAAGGAATTATAACCACATTGTTTTTTTGGGGTGGAAGCTGATATGAACTATTACTTGAATCTTGTTTTGTTCTGATATCCTTTTCAATTTAACAATGTTGCCAATTATAAATATTGTACCTGATCAGTTCTATATCTCAGCTACCCAACATATTTCACTCCGAAAGCAGAAGAATAATGGTAAAAAATTATTGTAATGCTAAATTAATTTTCACGAACACTCTGATTCATTACGGTATAGACAACTGTTTAGTATGAAGTAGACCTCATAACCGTCAACGCACGGTGAGATACATGGCAAGGGTTTCATATGTAGTACTTGGTACCCGCGCCTCAACGGGTTTTGCAATTTTACGGAAGAGTAAGAATTTGTTCCAGAATTTTAGAATTGATTTATTCAGTTAAGAGAATTTTAAGGTGGGTATTTTTCCCCCACCCCCAACCCCTACAAATTTTGGGTCTTTACATAGGGGTTTTTCTGCTGGTGCATCCGTGGGAATATGTTTTAAAGAGGGGAAAGTACGGTTTGAGATATTCCATAGCTCGTAGATATCAGAGATTAATCTATGCAGATCATGAATTCCATACGGCAGAGTACACAGCAATATGTGTTCAGATACACCATCTGTGTTGAAAATTTTTGCAGCACTTGGTGATATTAACCGTTATAACCATTCGGAATTGACGAACACTGCATAACATTCCCCGCTTTTTTAAGATTCACGACGGGCAAAAAACCCCCGCCCGAGGACTTGGTCATTTCAATTTTTCCCTACACTTTTTGACGGGGGTTTTTTTCGCGATTTCATTAATGTCCTCTTTGGTTTTTTTGGGGGGTTTTTTAAACCCAACTCAAGAAGAAGAACGTGGGTTATGTAAATTAGAATCAAAATTTTTTGGGTTAGCAGGGGCGGAGTCTTTCCCGAGTCACCCGGGTCCTGTCTTTTGTGCAGAAGTGATTGTAAGTGGGGGGAAGTCAAAGAGGTTTGCTGTAAAGTATTTAATGTTTTGAAGAATTTCCGTGAAAAACCAAAAGGGGGTATGACGAACCAAAAGTGGGTCGAGGCCAAAAGGAACACGCAAAAAAGCCACATCAGAACAGATAAAGAACAGCTTTTTCCTAGGATATGAAGGGGGAAACTAATTATATAAGCTTTTTATGAAAAGGGCGTATATATTAGTGGTAGAAGAATTAATCTATAAAAAATTTAATTATGGTAAGTACGGTTTG
>BMAV01011730.1:0-15251 GCA_019973955.1 Trichonephila inaurata madagascariensis | reverse complement strand
TTTTTTAATTTCACACTTATTAAAATTGAAATTATGAATATTATTCTAATTGTAGAAAAAGTTCTGAGGCAATTTTTAAAAAGAAATTGATGTATTTTTACAAAATATGTGAAATAAGATTCTACATTCCGATTAGAAACAATAAATTTTTCCCAAAGGAGATTATCTTTTAATTCATTTTTTATTGAAAATTATTAAAAAAAAAGTTTTAGCCTTTGTCATCACTAATTCGTTAACAAAAAGAATTTTATCAGTCAATAACCATTTAAATGATCTTAAACTTCAATTCCTTTTGTTTCTTTACACAAACCCGTTCGTAAAGTTTTTTGTTGTAAATCAGTGCTTCTAAAACTTTGAATACTGGCGCCCCCTTTTCAATCAAAATTTTTTATCGCGCCCCTTTTCGCAATCATTTTTTTATCACGCCCCTTTATACAAAAAAATATCGAATGCAATAATAATGAATTTGACGCTAAAGCTCAGAAATCTTAATTTTAAAACGAAAAATTAATAAGATAAGTATTGTTACGAATTTTGTGTAAATAGTGTAAATAATTTGTATTTGAGTGTTTAATGATTTATATTACTCTATGTTATGTTTATTTCATGTTAAAATTGTACCCTTCAAACAATCCCCCCCTTTCATTATAATGGCGATCCAATGGAACGCGAAATCTTGGGGTAGAGCCAAGTTGGCATCAATTTTGGGCCCAATTTTGGCAAATTTGGCGACCATTATGGCGTCATTGGCGACCATGTTGGCGAGTTCGGAACCCTCGGGAATCTTCTAGAGAGTAGTGATCTCCCCACTGTGTCACGTTAATGACACGACGTTATATTTCGGAATTTTCTTGCCCACAAAAAGATGCTCGCCGGTGGTGAGGGTTTATTAAACCAGCAGTAGTGAGTTGTTTTGACTTGCGTTGCTCTGCGGTGCTTTGAAAAATCTTTACTTGGTATTTTTAAACTTTGGGTTTTTGTGTTTGATTGCTTTTTGAAGATGTGAAACCTTCGGGTATTTACTCTGTGAAAATTGCTGCTAATCCTGTTTTAAAAAATTGGGTTTTTTTTAATAAATTGTATCGTTCTTAAAAAACTGTTTTTTTTCTTTGTGATTGTTTGCAAAAAAACCCGAACCCCCGGATCTACGTAACAGTATAAAATTTTATGAATGTAACTTTTTTAAATAATATATATTTTATTTTTTAAAAAGTAAAATGAATTGGGTGCCTTCAAGACAAAATATAGATCTCAGCCAAATAATTGAAAATGCAGTCAAAAGTGTCAATTTCAATCGTAAGCCCCCCCTTTGAAAAAATTTTCTCTGCAAAAAGCCCACGGAAGTCCTAATACTTATTAAACTTGCTCTTAATTTTGTATTAATAAATTAGTTATAAAATACCTTTGCAGCACTGATACATTAAAATTATACTGTTGAATTTGCTATCGAACAAGTTCATTTTTTTAAAAAAAATAAAAACATTTTTGTTAAAAGCTGAATTGTCGGAGAGTAAACCCAAATGCGCGACAATGTTTATGAAAATGTAAAAAAGATATTTTTAAAATGAATGCTCATATTATAATTGTTTTAAGCGAACTGTGTAATTTTAATAGTTGCATTTAGAACTAATGTTAAACAAAAAAAATAATATAACATTCAATGAAGAATAATAATGTTTTTTTTTAAATATAAACAGAAGCTTCAAAAATTTTTTTTATCAGTGGCAAAACCACACCTCGATGCTAGCTTTAAATTCACGGGGGTGATTGAGCCTACAAAACCCTTTTTTTTTTAAAATTTTTTTTAATGTTATGATACAAATCATATTTCAATGAATAATTTAACTAAGAAAGAAAAAAAACTTACCTTTTTCAAGAACTTTTCAATTTTTCTTTGGAACAAAAAAAACATTTTTGTCAGAATTAACGATTTTGTGATCTTTTTGCCCCCCACGACTTATTTTTGGAATACTCAAAAATAAGTCTTAATAATCCTTTAAAGTGCGTGGTTTTCCAAATATCATAAAACTCTTTTTTCACGGAAAAACGCAACAAAAAAACATTACTTCAACTTCCTAAGTGAGAAACAAACCCCATAAAGAGGGGGCATAACTAACTGTACCAATAACAGAAAGGTCAAAAAGATTAACACAAAAATATTACAGCTATAATGTGCAGTATTTCAAAAAAAATCACAGTGTGAATTTTTATGTTCTTAAATTTTTCGATTCGGGGCTGGGTTTGTTTTTCTTTAAAGAGTAGTAAAAAAACACTCATTGGGTTGCAAATCAAATAAAAATTTTTTATTTGGTTTTTTTCAAAAGATAGCTAATAATATTGAAAAGTTTTTATTTTTTTTGAATGAGAGATCATATATCGCCTATAAATTATATCAGAGTAAAAATGCATTTTTATTATGTCTGAAAATATTTTTTTTTTTTGATCATTCCCGTAAATTAATTATTTTTTTAAAACGTTTATTTTTAATCTGCCCCCCTAAAAGGGGATCGCGCCCCCAAGGGTTTGAAAACACTGTTGTAAATACTTTATAATAAAGAAATTTGCTTACTAAAATTAGAGCCTTCAATACTTTCAAATTTGATTAACTAGTAATGTACCTCAGCACTTGTAAGTTTACTATTATAGAAGATATACAATTTATACAATTATATATATACAATTTATATCTCATCCAATATAAAGTCAAATCAAAGACAGATTTTGACCAAAACTCAATATTCATATTAATGATGAGATCTGAAGGTACTTGCGTAAATACAAGCAACAAAGTATTTAAATGTTTAATTTATCGATCTAACACTCCATAATACCTAATGATGTAGAGCAAGGGTGTTAAACTCGGGACCCACAAAGGACATTTTTGCAGCCCGGCCCATCGGCCCATCGGCACATATAATAAAATTTAAAAAAATTCTCTGGAAATGGGAAAAATACTAGCAGTGAAGAAATAGGAAGTGTTAGTACGTCAACATTAAAATTTTCTTGTTTTTTATAATGTATTATTCGAAATAAACCTATGTTTCTATGAATTTTGATTTTTTTATGGCCCCCCCCCCTAAAGTTAAACTTGTTTGTGTGACCCAAGTCAGCCTTTGAGTTTGACACTTTTGATGGTTAATGTACAAATTCTACTTATTGACTTCAGTTTGATTGAATTACAATTAAATAATAGCACGACAATCAAGAATGCTCTGAGAAAGAAAGCATAATCGTGAAAAAAAATATATGCTTTCAAGTTTTGTAAAATGTATAGCTTTAAATTACCGAAGGTATAATAGAAAGGTAACGAAAAAAACTTCAGAATACTGTTATCGGTATATAGTATTAATTATAATTTATTAAAAAAGCCCTTTAATAGTTAAAATAATAATGTTTCAGCATGCCATTATCTTGATTATTGGATCACCTACAACAGCGTAAATAAGGTAAAAGGAAACATAATTGTGAAAAAGAGTATGTATATAATCACAGTAAGTAAATCAATTGAATCATTTTCTATATGTGCAAAGCTTTATTGCTTTAGTAAGAATAAAGGTAAAATACTCGAATTTTTTGTTGAGATTCTACATTATTATGACAATGACTCTTTGTTTTTTTAAATTTATTATAATCTTAAAAAAAGGAATAATTTACATATTTCTAACAAAGACACTCTCTACAACAATGGTGGTACAAAATATCACTCAATTTGTTATAGAAATCATTCATACATCTAAACAAAGATGGCAGTATGATACTATTGCATAATTATCCCTGTATATATTTGGAAGACCTCAGAAACTGCTCACAAGAAAAAAGAAGGCAGATATGCAACGTAGGCATAATTAAGGGGAATTTTGATAAGCTACAAATCATAAAGCTTAATATAATAAGATGTACAAAATAAGGTAAGTTTTCAGCTTAATATCCTCATTTCGTATAGACCTTAATCCACCAGACTTCTTCATAAATTCATTCATATATGTGAACTTCTTAGATATTATATGAATCGCTCAATATTCAAGCAATGCGATCAGAAGCGTATACAAGACACACACCAATTATTATGACAAAAGATAGACCTTTATTCTCTTCTGATGCCTTGGAAAACTTATTTTTTCTAGGATTTATCTGAGTAAGAATATGTTAAAATATCCATAATAATTACCTTTATGTTTTTCAATGCTGAGTGTCTCCTAAATATAATCGAGGGAGAATTATCATAGATCATTTTGCAAATATTGTTTCCTTATAATTTTATGTAGTTTATCTTTCATTTTTTTATTGATGATCCCAATTTGTTTAAAGAAAAATGTAGAAAATCAATAATTTGTAATCGGCATATAAAAAGCAAAGCGTAATAGTTATGAATAATACGTTTTGTTATGTATATTTATGAACCATTATTTGATTTTTGCTAAATTAGAAAGTAACAGTAAATACAATTATTTATGATTTGGTATTTGCTAAAATCTATTTCGTAGCAAGATCAATGCTTATGTCGCAGGGAAATGACGAAATTAGTAATTTCATCGAATCTCTAAGGGATATGATCAGTTGACGGGAGATGTTAAAATAACGTCTCAACAAGGTCATTTCCCTGATGAAAGTAAGTCATTTTATCAAATCCATAAACTATTTCAATGAAATGAGGAAATGAACTAGTCAGGATTTTTGCATTGGCAAAATGCTATGCAGGGGTGGAGAGAGACCTGGGGGGTCGAGTCCTTGTACTTCCTAACCATACAGGTAGTACTATAGATCCCTTAAATATCAACCCCACATCTTTCAAAAAATGGCACCATAGTATTTACATAGGGATGGATATTTTAGTGCATAAGCAACCGAGAGGAAAGATGTTATACGCCAAAAAATATCAGCCTAATTTTCTAATTATTTGTTAATTAGTTTCGAATAAATAATTTGTGCTTTATTGACTCTTGTTGTATTACTTACTGGTACCTTTAATAATGCACCCTATTTGTTAAATAAACACTTTTAAACTCTTGACAGTATTATTTTATCATTTCACTGAAACAGCTCAGGGATTCGTTCAAATCCCTTACTTTTATGAGGGAAATGACCTTGAAGAGTACGTTGTTTTAACATCTACCGTCAAGTGATTATCTCCCTTAGGGATTTGATGAGATTTCTAATTTCATCATTTTCTTGCGAGCCCTATAACTCTTCAGTTTTACCTGAGGCATAAAATAGTGTTACGAATTTTGTGTAAATAGTGTAAATAATTTGTATTTGGGTGTTTAATGCATTTATATTACTCTATGTTATATTTATTTCATGTTAAAATTGTACTATTCACAAGCAATGCCGCCCCTTACGTTATAATGGTGATTCAATGAGAACTTGGCGAAATCTTGGCGGAAGAGCAAAGTTGGCATCATTTTTGACGACCAAGTTGGCGGACAATTTGGCGTCATTGGCGACCATGTTGTCGAGATCGAAACCCTCTGGATTCTTATAGAAAGTAGTGGATCTCTCTATTAACGTCACGCTCGATGACACGAGCGGTTATATTTCTGGAAGTTTCTTCCGCGCCTATAAATAGGAGTGCCAGCCGCAACCAGTCAGTCTGATTTTAATCAGTGAAGAATGAGGATTGTTTTGACTAGCGATTAGCTCGGCTGTGCTTGTGAATAATCTTTTACATACGTGTATTTTTAAACACTGACAATTGTGTTTGAGTGCTTTTGAAGGTGTGAAGACCTTCGGATATTTACTCTGTGAATATTGCTGCTGAATCCTGTACTTAAAGGATTGGATTTTTGATAATAAATTCTCATCGCTCTTAAGGAACTGTTTATTTTCTTTGTGATTGTTTTGCATAAAATCCACGAACCCGGATCTACGTAACAATATCAATAATGGATATTAAGGAACACATCTACAACCCTAGTGCCGAATTTCATATTCTTCAGGATTGATAATTAAATTATATTAGGTTAGTAACCGTATAAGTGTTAATTACACAGCAATAATTAGTTTATAAAAAGTATTTTTCTTGATAGATACTTTTGTACAATTCATCTTCAAAAATATCCCATCCAGTCAGTAGAATTTCATACGTTATTGTTTTGTTCATAAATTTCTCTCTATAGGGAGAATTAAAATAGAAGAAAAACGACTCTCGCACTCACATAGCATGAGATGTTTGGAATTATTAGACCTGCAGACTTTAAATTTTATACGTTTTGTTATTGTTGTTGAGAAGAGCTGTGCTAAAAATGGGTTTAGTGCAGTGTTTCTCAAACTTTCAATACTGGCGCCCCCTTTTCAATCACAATTTTTATCGCGCCCCCCCTTATACATTAATAAATTACTAAATGCAATAATGTCCTTTGACACTAAAGCTACAATACACGATCTTAATTATAAACCGTACAAATAAATAACATAAGTATTAAATTTTGTATATGTTACTTTTAAGCAAAAAAAAAAAATTAAGTAATAGGATAATTATTATGTTATTTTTCCTTTCTCTGATTTTTAAATTGGAACATATTGCAAAATGCGGTGGCTGCTTAGAAGACAAAATATAGATATCAGCTAAATATAGAAAAAGAACTCAGAGGGTCAATTTCTAAAAAACTTTGAAAAATTTTGCTCTGCAAGACAAGCCCATGGAAGTCGTTAATACTTATTAAACTTGTTCTTAATTCAGTATTAATAAGATAAGTATTAAATTTTTTATATATGTTACTCTTAAGTAATATATATTTTAAGTAAATTATATATATATATATATATATATATATATATATATATATATACTTTTAAGTAATAGGTTAATTATTTTATTTTTCTCTTTCTAATTTTTAAATTGAAACAGATTGAGAAATAATACTTAATTAAAGATTTATTTCCTTCAAGTTTCATTTCTAAAAGTACAAATGTCATTAAAAATAGCCTAATCTATGTTGGTTGCTCTTTATCATATCCATTACATCTGGCATCCTCGCGAACGTTCATGTGAGTCTAGGCAACCTAACAGACGTCTGCACAAAACATGTAAAAATGCTGTACTTCGTACAATTCTAGTCAGTCTTGGCCGAATCGATTAGCTACCGAATCACTCTTGAATGTACCTTTCATAATTCACGCGTTAATTATAATTCACGGTATTAAGTATTTACGGCAGTGGATTAAAACAAAATCATAGATATAGTTTTAAATCACAGCGAGCATTCGACGATAATAAAGCATCAACAAGTACACAGACGAGGGCAAATTGATTGCAAGTTACGAATGGGTTAGGGATCCATTTCAAAATACTTCAGAAGGGCTCTCAACTATCGAGAAAGAGATCTTCATAGATTTCACATCTAGTGACGAAATTAAAGGGTGATTTTGTAATAAATCACTCTTTGAATTCTGGATAGAGGTGGATGCTGAATTTTCTGCACTGAAAACAAAAGAATTTCGTATACTATTACCATTTTTAACAGCATACCTTTGTGAATCCGGATTTTCTGCGAAGGCTACTTTGAAGACAGAATATAGATCTGAGCTAAATATCAAAAAATAACTCTGAGTGTCAATTTCTAATTTTAAGCCTTCCTTTGAAAAACTTTGCTCTGCAAGACAAGCCCATGAGGAATTCACTGATAATTATTAAACTTGTTCTTATACTGACTGAAGTACCCACTCTTATATAACACGAGTTTATTTTTTTAAAAAATGATAATATATTATTCTTGATATAATAGCTTAATTGTAAGAAGAGTAAAACCAAGTGCATGACAATGTATACAAAAATGTAAAATGATATATTGAAATGAATACTCATATTATAAACGGTTTTGAATGAACTGTAATTTTAAGCCTCAAAATTAGCATTTAGAATAAATGTTAAGTAATAAAAAAAAGGATATAAAATTGTAATGAATAACAATTGTGTTATTTTTTTAATATTTAAAGCGAGAAAGCCCGGGATCAGGTGTGCACTCGATAGTAACGTTAATGGTCGCGGGGAGTGATGCACCCCAATTCTTTTTCTCTTTATAATTATTTTCCAATATACAAGATAAAAATCCAATTTCAGTGAATAATTTAACTAAGAGAAAATATACTTACCTATTTCAAGGATTTTTCTATTTGTCTTTCATAATTTGAAAATATCCAATAAAACTGAACTAAATTGTTCCAAATGGGCGTGACCTAATAAAGGACACAAATCACAGACACTTTTGCTAACATTACAGGAAAGTTGTTTGCAAGCAAAACTCTCACATTTTGTTCACGTTTTTGTAATTTTAATATCCTTTGATGATCGACAAATATCCTGTTGAACTTTTTCTTGCTTGTGTCTTTTGACAGGGTGAAGTGCATTTTGCGGTACAGTTATGGCTTCATATTTTCTTGATAAAGTTCTTAATGTAGCTATTGAAAATTTTCCTTTCGTTTCATGTTTATTGCTTTTCTCAAATTTACTTTCGCTAACATGATTAATATGCATTATTTCAGCAAGTGTTTCCCTTTGTTTGATCAGCTTCAATTTCCTTTCAGAGAGATCACAGATGCCCAATTTTTTTATATTCTGCTCATTTACATTTATAAACCATAATCAGTCGTACAACATCACAATTAAAACCACTAAGTTATTCATAGGGAAAATGCAGCATGTTCAAGAAAATATTTTTGAAAAATAGTGGTCGTGCCGGGAACTCGGTCTAAACAAGTACCTTAAGATTCTAAAAAAACGTTTGCCACTCCCAAAAAAGGAGATATGTTATCAATTCATTTTAGCTCCCATTAAGACTGTCATATTAGAGGATTCTTTGTCAAGGTCATTGGTAACAAATAAACAGTTTTTTCCCAGAATTAACTATTTTTGTATTATATGTTTCAGTATACTCATAAAAATAAATCTTGGCCAATTAATCCTTCAAAGTGCTCAATATGCTTATCCATGTATCATAAAACTCTTTCACATTGTGAAAAAAAAGAGCAACAGAATTATATATACAACTTCCCTAAAAAAAGGGATGCAGGTAACCATACCAGTAAGTTCGAAAGCCAGCTAAAGTAATATTTTAAGTTAATAGAAACATAATAAAAAAATCTCTCATCGTAGGATTACAGCAAAGCAAACAAAATATTTTTTTATTTGGTTACAGGATCAAAGATAGATAATGAGCGTTCAAAGTAGAATCTTTTATTTTTGATTACCTTTTTATACCAGATGATATATATAAATCATATCAATGTAAATCTGTATTTTTTTATTATATCAGAAAGTATTTTGTTTTTTTTTCATTCCAGTAAATTAAACTTTTTTAACCTTTTATTTTCGATATGCTCGCGCCCCCCCAGGGGCGCGCCCCACAGTTTGAGAAACACTGGTTTAGTGGAAATTGACTCCTAGACAGGGGAGTAAAAGAATGCAAAGCTTATACAATCGAATATACAATTTAACTAAAATCCAAAGCTTAAATTATCCGACTACGTTCGGAATCGTGATTTTGCAAAAGCGTATAAATGGATAATATTTATGATATTTAGTGTCACCTAGATTAGGATATGCGTATAAAATTGTTTTAAGAATATTATTGTAATAAAAAATTATTTAAGTACACTATTTTGACAAAAAATGAACGTAGAATGACCTATTTTCAAAACGTTCTCCTTTTATGAAAAATACTTCTATAATAATATTTTGTCTGTATATAGCTCAGCCCTCTATACAGAGTCTGAACTAAAAATTTTGAGATTTATAACTTAGGAGTGGATTTATCCATATTTTAGTACAACAGAGGGGAGAAATTTTAAGACAAAACGCCGATAATTATTTCAATTGGTAGTAAGTCTGAAAATAATGTGAATTTCTGCAAAAATCCTAGTTCAGGCCCTGTGGAGAAGTCTTTTCTTTATATAAGGAAAATATTAATATTATAGAAACAATTTGTATAAAAGGAGAACGTTTTGAAAATAGGTCATTCTAAGTTAATTTTTTGCCAAAATATTGCATTTAAGGTATCCGACTACGTTTGGACCATGATTTTGCAAACGCGCATAAATAGATAATTTTCATGATATTTAGTGTCACTTAGATTACAATACATGTATAAAATGGTTTTAAGGACATTTCGACAAAAAAAATTTATTTAAATACAATATTTTGGCAAAAAATTAACTTAGAATAATCTTTTTTCAAAATGTTCTCTTTTTGCGAAAAATGTTTCTATTATAATGATATTTTGCCTGTATATAGCTCAGACCTCTCTACAAAGGCTCAACTAGAATTTTTGAAATATATAACTTAGAAGTGGTTTTATCGATATTTGAAGACATTAGAGGGGAGCAATTTTAAGAAAAAAACGTCAATAATTTTTTCAAATAGTGGTAACTCTGAAAATAATGTGAATTTTTCAAAACTTCTAGTTCAGCCTCTGTAGAGAGATCTGAGCTATATACAGGCAAAATGTCATTATAATAGAAGCATTTTTCCCAAAAGGAGAACATTTTGAAAACAGATTATTCTAAGTACATTTTTTGCCAAAATATTGTATTTAAATTATTTTTTTGTCACAAAATGTCCTTAAAACAATTTTATACATGTATTCTAATCTAAGTGACACTAAATATCATGAAAATTATCCATTTATGTGCTTTTTAAAACCACGGTTCCGAACGTAATCGAATACCTTAAGGCTAGAGAGAGTTAAGGTGTCAATAACTTAACTATTATGCAACATCCTAAAATATTCAGCGAAGTGACTTGGTAACGGCTAGTACTTTATAACTATCATGTGCCATAAAACTTTCATCTCCATTGAATGGTCCTTCGTTTCAGAGTTGTATTAAGCTGTTGTAGATGGAAAATAATCCGTGATAATTTTTATTTAACTTTGGACCCAAGCTATAATCAAATAACACAACAGTGACCCGCTGCACTAATATTGCATTCTATTGATTTTCGCACTACATCATGTGTAGATTTTAAAACTCAGTTTAGTTGAATGTAAACAGTCCCTTACATTCTTCATGACAGACATCCATGGAGATACTGAACATCTTTTGATAGAAGACTCGTTGAGTTTCATGAGAAACAAAATCGCTATTTATAATTGCTGCAAATACATAAATATTTCTAATTAAGTTTCTTCGGTTAAAAATGTGAGAGAGTTTCCTAATTGTACAAGTACCTCTGATAAGATCTTTAAATTTTCTCATGTTGTGATATGGTCTCTCTTTGGTGACCATATCTTTGATTGTCAGCGTAAATTAGAGGTGTGGGATTCTCAAAATGAATAGACATTTTAAATTCTTAATATGACTTTATTAAGAATATAACTTAAACCTTTAACAATTTAGATAAATTTGTATAAGTGAGAATCTAATAAACCAAGCACACAGCGATAGTTAAACCGAATCACGTAATTTAGACCACTTTATCTAAATAATTATATTATCCGCCTACTTTCAATTCTGATAATATTACAAGTCCTAATATCAAATAATCAGTCCTACCTTAATCCAAACTAAGATTCAATCACTGTACAGAAACACCTGGGCGCGCGAGCAATGGTATGCACCTTGTAATAACGGCTAGATATCCGGGTAACTTTATGATAGGCAATTCACACTCGTATCTCTTCCAAACATAACTTTCCCTAAGTTGCCATACTGCTTACTGAAACTTCTGTTCTTTTAAAAGCTATCTTATTTGCATTTACAATTCGCATTTCGCTTCTTGGATTTTGGTTGGAAAAGAGTTGCCATTAATCTTGGCCGTCAAAGAACCCAGAAGTTATGTTAAAGGAAAGACGCTTGAACCCGTCACAATGTTTAATTAAGTTATGTAAAATACAACTTCCGTTTATGGAATTTTTTTGTCACCAATTTGTGTTTGATTCAGAATTATATATAACTATCTGAATAAATGTTTCCTAATAGTTTTCAATATATCACCATTATCTATATTCTATGTATTTGAGCTTTTAAGTGTTATAAATAAAAAAAATTTTTTCTTCTTTTTAGAGTTAGTATTTCCTTTATAAATAGCTGCATAATTTTCAAACCTCATTAGATAAAATCTTTTGAGAATTAATCACAGACTTGAAAGGTGTTAATAAAATACTCCCCGGATCAAAAAGATAAGAAATCTCGGAACGAATAATTTCATCATACTTTAGGGAAACTCCTTTGCTTGTATCATTAGAATGTAAAATGATTCCCAAACGAAACAAAATAACTAGATATCGGACAATCATAGATCATTGTAAGATTAAAGCCCATGTGTTTTGGACAGATTAAAAAATTGGAAAGATCACTGGGAAGTAATATTTAAGCAGTTGTAATGCATAAATAATATTGAAATGAAAAGTAGCAAAAGATCAGTTAACGAATAAATTAAAGTTTACCTTTCAAAAATAATATAAATATATGAAATGGATGTAAATGTGTTCCGGGATTATTACATTTCCATCGCGTTCTATCTAATAATAACAAATTATTTTAATAAAAATATAGGAATAAATAATATTTTTTTATATACTAATATAATAATCAGGGCTAATTACCTCGCACATACTTTTTCTGCACTATAACTCTATCTGGAAATCTCTAAGAAATAAATTATTGAAAGAAAAATATGACCCTTAATTTTCGAGATTATAAAATGAATCAATAAAAATTCGTTATGAATTAAAATAACAACAAGATTTCTGTAATAAAAAATACTCCTCACTCATAATATAAAAAAGAAATCCCGATTGATTTGTCTTCTAATGAAACAGTTCGTATCAATGGGATGTTTTTTTTAAATACTTATATATATTTATAAGAAAACACGTATTACCCTAACATTAATACTTGATAAAAAATATGTAATATCAGCTTTTAAGTAATTATTGAATATGATTATGCATTTATATTTGATTCTTGCTATTTATAATAATTAAATGCGAACGTAATAATGCAAAACGTTTGACATCAGTATTTTAATTGCACAAAGAAAAAGATTTCGCCATGGGCCCCCTAATACGTCCCATTTTTTATTATTAATGAATAAACCTGATTTTAAACTTAATGAAATATTTTAATTCGATTTTTCAGGATACAAGTTTGCAAATATCTTAGAAGTTACTTAAGGTATTTTATTAATGTAGTTTTTTGATTATGAATAAAACTTGCTTAGAAATAACTTATTAGAGTTAATTCTTATATTTATGGTTATTTGTTATTACAGGGAAAGAAAGAGATTGCTCTGATTTTCTAACAAATTATTTATGCACATTTCTATGATAAATATTTAGTAGACTTCAGTTAGAAGGATTTATGGTTTAAAATTATAAAAAAGTTCTACTAAAAATAATTCAATACCCGTTGAGTGTTTTAAGTGCACTTAATCAAAGTATTTTTATATTTTTTCAATAGTAATGAACACCATAGTAAACTAGTTTTCAAATTATTACCTCCAAAAGTTAAATACAGCCTGTCTTCTATGTCTAATTTAAAAATGTATAAATATAGAAATAGGTTGTTCTTTTATTTCTCTAATAGGCTGCGGATTGGTGTTTTACCATTGAAGACCTAGTACATTCCCGGAAGCTGGTATCTCTTTTTAGTGCGGCAACATACAGGTGGATACCAATCACCGCATGCAATTTTGACGCTCAGTTTCCTCCTTAGAGGGAGACACCTGAGCTCTGGCGATGCAAACCTATACTAGGATTTAATTTTGCAGAGAGCACCCAAGCCAAACAGACACTAGAGATTTTTTACACACCGTATAATCATACGAGTTGGCCGCTGTCTATTTTCCGCATCATGAAAATCCACCGACTTGGGCCGAGATCGAACCTGCAACCTTGGGTGCAGAAGGCAGCGACAAACCAACAACGCTACTCAGTTGGCTCTTTTTTCAATATGGATTATTTGATTTTTGATAAGTATGGAATGCATATAAACCGAATTTCAATTAAATAATTAAATTGTAAGAGATTTCTCTTTAAGTAGCTCAAAAGGTAAATTTGTTTAAGAAAAATAATTTTTAAAATTTTTATATCAATTTTAAGTGCTACAGCCTAACGTTGAAAAGTCACTGATTTGTACAGAAATAATACATTTGAATGTCAAATATATTCCTCTTTTGATAACGGAGATTTTTATTCCTTAAAAGTACACATAAAATTGGGGAGAGTTTAAATAAAGACATATATAATTCAACAGTCGAGATTCTTCGACCGAAAAGCTACATTTTAAAAAACTCTAGAAATGATGTTAAAAAGAACCTTTTTTTTACGAAACTTGCAAAACGGAAATCCTGTCATCAGAAAACGATTAAAATCTTTTGTCGCATTGAAAGATGAAATTTTTTTCCACTCTTGATTTTTTTTATCTGATCGGGAAATAAAAGGGAGATAAAAGTTCATCCCTCTAAACATTCTCCGCCCCCTTCAAATAGAAGAAATAATCCGAAAACTACAGAAGTGCTCCGAAACCTCGTAAAAGGAGAAAAAATGCTTTCCAACCGTTTAAGCTTTCTGTTCAGCTTTCTGATTCTTGTTTTATCGACAGCTTTATTTTGTTATTATTTTTCCTTTCTTTTCCGACCTGTTTCCTTTCAATTATTTTTTAGAGTATGACAGTTTTATGGGGTTGCAAAACAGATTTAAAAGAACAGCATACAAAATAAAATTTCTCTTAGATGGTGGGAAAACAAATTCTACGCCTTTTTAATGTGCGAGGAATAGCTATTATTATTGTCGTTTCGAAATATAAATACTGAAATTATATTAAATTTGAATGTGTGTTGTGTGTGCTTATTGCCCTTGAAAAAAGATTTCTGTAGGTTTCTTAAGATTTTTCTCAACAAATTATAGCAACTTCAAAAAATTATTATACACGATCTTGCTATTGTTTATTTTTCAATTCCCCCCACACTATTAGCTCACTCCTATGTATATTTATCTTGTTCAAATTTTCAATTCAGCTTATAAAATACTTTCTATTCATCCAATCAAGTTAAAATAATTTTTTTAAACTTGCAGTGGATGACACTTAATGTAATACAGTTTTTTTTAAAAAATATTAATTCATTAATTAAAGTTAATTAAATTAATTACTGGTTTTCAACGACAACCTTTGTCATTGTTTTAACAGTTACATTGTTACAACAATGAAGACGAATCTCAGTTGTCGCCGAAAACCGGTTTTTCAGCCAAACTAGCCAAACCGGGTGTGCATTGTTACAAAATGCAGAAAGAAGCCCTTTTTTCAAGTTTTATTTA
>BMAV01011729.1:128556-145535 GCA_019973955.1 Trichonephila inaurata madagascariensis | reverse complement strand
CTTTTCTGAAATGCAATCATTTATTTCTAAAGAGTGCAGCCTTCCAGTACCCTCTAATTCCATAATGTGGGCCTGGAGTCGAAACAGTTACCCCACCCCTACCCTAACCAGTTATGTTTTGGAAATAACTTTAAGTATATTTGTTCTTTCGATTTATAAAAACTGGATTTACTGGTTTATACTTATTTTTGTAAATATTATGTGAAGCCCAATGGCTGAGTGGTAGTGCATCGCACTTAAGGCTCATTCACACCAAGGCGTACAAGCGTCTAGCCAATTAGAGACTTCATCTCGGGCGAGATGAAGTCTCTGATTGGCTAGACGCTCAACTCTCGACGCTGACAGCCTTGGTGTGAATGCAGCTTTACACACCACAGATCCGAGGTTCAAACCCCGGGCTGGGCAAAGTCGACTCAGCCTTTCATCCCTTCAGTGGGTCGATAAATGAGTACCAAGCTTTCTTGGGAACTTGACACTTTCACGTCAGACTGACCACCTGATCGGAACATCTGCTTATGCACTTCAAGGTCCAAGGACACGTATAGTAGTAGGGGCACAGTAGACCTTGGCCCTCTTGGGCTTTTGCTCCTCTGAGTTAAGTTGTAAATATTATAGTATATGTTATGAAAAGATAAAGCTACTTAGAAGAGATATCCCTCCCCCCTTTCAAAAAAATGAAAAGATGTTCTATATTTTTAAGAATTGTTAATACGTTGACCGATGATAAAATCAAAAGGCGAAGCTATTAAAGAAGGTACTGTAACACCTTAAAAAAAAACTTGGGATAATAAATAACAACAAACCCCTCCCCCTCTGAAATATCAATTTTAGTTCAATTAAAAGGTGTATACTTCTGTACCATAATTTTTTTAAAAAGCAAATAAAATAATATATCAAGCCAATTTTAAAATTTACTAATACATGGTTGTGTTACATCCACATCCATAACGACATAAAACAATGTTATCAAAAACACCAGTAATATCGTGAATTCTAAAATACCGAACGAGAGTGTTGTTTATTAAATAAATGGATTATTTTTTTATCAGCTGTCGAGTCATTTATCACTGTCCACTTGATCTTCTCAACGACCTGGAAAAAGTGGTATTAGCCTCACGACATTCACCTGTTTCTCAACCTTATGCTTCTCTGCGTCTTGTTCCTGTACAACTGCCTTAATTTTGCAAGATGTGACAAAAAAAAAAACCATTTTTAAGCACTTTATTAGAAGGTGTGTTAAGTAGTTAACGCATACGTTATTTCATACTTATACATAGTAAAATCATTTCTAGTTTATTACCCATGTTTCTGTATCTGTAGACGTAATTGTTCAATTATATCTGTATTTGTCACTATTCACAAAACTGTTAACTTATGCTACTTATTAATAATTCTTTTTTTCTACTTCTTTACTTAATAACTAATAGTTTCCGAATTAATAGCTAAGGATGCTTCAAAAAACGAAAATATAACATTTATATTATAAAATCTAGTAAAATTCTTTTTTTTTTTTTTTTGCTATGAGGATAAATCCTATTGATTTTATTTTTTGGCACGTGTCGAATTTTATCTGATCTATCAGAGTCCAACAAAACCATGTTAATCTTGTCAGATATGAAAGGATTTACAGTTGAGATCTGTATTATTTGCACTCCAGAAGTACTATTCAGTCTCCGAAAATCATTCAGAGCTCGCGAGATTTTCATCCACACATTTTTGTGATCAGTCAAACGAACTTTGAATTCCTCAACGCTCCGAAATTTTTTGAAATAAATACACTTGATTGGTAACAGAATTGAATGTTTCCATCGACTGGAATATCAAAAAAGACCCCAACAGTAATATTTTAGAAACAAAACGTGGAAAAAATGCGAGATTTTAATTCCAGCACATATTTTGAAATCTTTGGAAACATCCCGATCATACATATAGAAGAGGCATTCCAAAATACGCGTCTCTTAATTCGAATTTAATTGACAGGAAGAGTTTGGAATGTGATTTGCAGTATGTTCTTCAAACCGCGGTTTATTCACTGGAATATACTCAAGATAGATCCATTTCAGAAAACCGTTGGAGGGTGTAATAACTAATAAAGCACCAATTATAATGTCAAGAGGGATTGTTTCTCCCGTTGTCTACGTAAAGGACATTATTCAAAAAATTGACATAAAATTGTATTCCAATGTGATTATGGGAAGAGATAGCGAAATAAAATGATTCTCTATCGTTTGTAAAATCAAGATGTAAGATTTTTATTTTCAATGTAAAACTGATGAGTAAGAAATATGAATGCCAAACATAATTACTTAGAACAGGAATTTTTTACTTAAAGTGTATGGAATCCGAGGAAATTTGCTAAAAACTTTCAAGACGTTTAAGAAGTTGAGTGAGTAAGAATTAAATCACACTTACTTATCAACTTTATTTTTAAATGGAAACTAAATCTTGACTTACCTTCACTCCATAATGTATGTTATGATTTAAAATAATATTACTGTGCCTGTGTGTATTCAGAGAGAAGACACACACACACACACATACATATATATATATATATATATATATATATATATATATATATATATATAACGCAATTTAAGTGCAATAACAATGAGGAACAAAAAAGAGACAACATAAATTTTTATTAAAAAATTATTTTAATCGGTTATAAATTCTTAGTAACAAAAATTACTGAGTCATATGGAGTATTTTTTGCTTCAAGAGACTTGGTATTTTTCAACTGATTCATGTGGTGATGCTGTTGCTTCTAGTCCCAGATTGTCTAGCAATGTTAGACAATGTTCATGATCCAAAAAAAAAAAAATTTTTAGAAATTCTAAAAACAGAAGAGGGTCGAGTAGGACCTCGTCCTTTTAAAAATCCAAACAAGTCCAGATGTGGGGAGAAGAGAGCAACTCGGAATAACACCAGTGGCACTCCGGACTGACAAAAAGTGAGAGCTTTCATTTGACCGCTCACACAAAGCACGAAAAAGAAGTTTGGTTATTTCCTAGTCATAAGCCTGAATGAACCTCCTGGTTTTCTTCCCAAGTACCAAGGATGGCTATGAGAGGGGCTTTTCCAAGTTGATGGAGTTCAATTTTCTTAAGGGAGGATAATTCCCTGAACGTAAGAGACCCAGTAGGTTTCACCCTCTCCTCAGCCGCAAAGAAATTGGCCTTCTTATTACTTTTAATCCCCACTTGGGCAGGGCCGATTCTAGTAGATGTGCAGCGCGTGCACCGCACGCGGGCGGCCATGCCAAGGGGCGGCCGCAGGTCGTATATGGTTCTATCAATCAAATTTTTTTACGAATTTCTCAAAATAAAACTTATAATAAATCGAATATATATGCTGATTTTTTTGAATAGTTATTGAAAAATGAAGTCCCGATAACACAGCATAATTTGAGATAAAAAAAAATAGTATATTAGTGCATAGTGTGTTGGCAGATTTTTAATAAATGTCTACTACTCTTTACTAACATCCTTCATCTGACAGAAAAATTCGTGTTGGTGCCGACAATACCACATTAAAAAAAGGTGGGTTTTTTTTCCTGTTTGTTTAATAGCTGCACTGGCAGTGGTTCGACGCTTAATAAAGGCATCTCAAAAAGAATTGTTTCTAAAGTTGCTTTACGAAAATATTTAGTAATGTTTAAATTCAATATGAATTTCGGGAAATTAAAAGATTTTTAATTTAATAATAACCTTCCAATTTAGAAAAGCAAACTAGGGGAAAGAAGAGATTTTTGCCTTTGGTTTGGTAACGCTTATAAACAATTCTTGTTTTCTTTTTTAGTGAGTTATACCTCTATCAAAAGGTAATATTTTTTGTAGTTTTATTTGGTATTATAAGCGAAAGAATCTTGCAGCTTCTTTTGAGTGAATGATTTTCATTACAAAGCCTGTTTGAAAAACACTTCAATATTCCATAGTATTATTAATGTTAGCGAAGTTCTAAATTTAATTTTATGCTGTAATAACTTAATGGTACTTTAGTACTATGTTAAAAAATGCTAGTTTTATGCATTTTTTTTAAAAAAGAAAGTCTTAATTACAACCAGATGCCATATAATCAAAAAAGATGAATCAAGCGATTCACAACATAGTGCTAAAATACAGAAATAAAAAAACATAAATTAAAAGTTAATCCTGATCTATATGTATATGCCCGCTTACATGTGTACTCCTAGTTGGAGAGTAATTTCATATGATCTAATCCACTTAGTCCCTTACCGTATTTACTATTGTCTCTATGTTAGCAGCAGGAGAAACTCTAAGAACGTAAAAATTGGTCGCATGTCCGAGGCGGCAAATTATAGGGGCGGCATTTGGACCGAATTTAAAAACTACTTTTTTTTCGTTTCTAAAAAGTATTGCAATAAGTAATTAAGTATTATAATAAGTAAGTAAATATGTAAGTATTGTAATAAGTAATTAATTGTATAAGTATTAGTCAAAATATGAAAAATTCTCTAGAGGGCGGCACATTAGGTCTTCGCACGTGGGCGGCCGACACCCTAGGAACGGCCCTGCACTTGGAATGAGATCCATTGTAAATGTACACGATAATTAGAAGAAATCCGATCAAGGAAATCAAGGATAGTCTGGTCCCCTATAATTGTTTCTGCAATGGGGCTGCGTATTGGTAGTTCTACCTTTGCAGACCTAGTACATTCCCCAGGAGCTGGTATCACTTTTTAGAGCGGCACCACATGTAGGCGATACCAATTACCGCAAGTAATTTTGATGCCCAGTTTCTTCCTGAGCTCTTCCGATGCGAAATTTGTACCTAGGAATTTAATTTTGCCGGGAGCATCCAAGTCAAATGGACACTCAGAGGAACTGCAGAGGACTGCAGCCATGCTCCAATTTAAAAACTGAACAAAAATTTGGATTTTTGATATTAATGTCCATGATTCTGGTAGGAGTAAGGATGTGTACTCCACTGCCAGAAATTCACCCATCACCTCTGCTACCATCAGTATAGATCTTTTAAAGATGTCTGGGAAATACAGTTTATTGTTTCCAAAGCCAACTGTTTGATGAGATCCGGAATCTGAGTGTTTTACAACTCTAATCAGAAGTTCTCCATGGACATTAATTCCTTCAAATTTCAGATCAAACCCCACTGGACATAAAGAACGAGATTCCACATTGGCAGAAGGCTTTGCAAGAGAAAATGAGCTCTGTTTCTTCAGACGTTGGTTGTCAGTCCATTCGCGAAGATACGCAGAGGTTTTATGCTAATCACCGAAACTGGAAAGCTTGTTATAATAACTGATTCATGTTTTAATTACAAACGTTTCTCTCAAAGGATTTTTTTTCAATTAAATCCACTTTTAACACAATTTTTTAGAAAGCCACACCCCGAATTAATTTTTTTACTGTGTATTAAAAAGAATCCTCATGTGGTTTGGGTTACTTGATAATTTACTTGAAAATTTTCATCGCAAACAAACTAACAAAAAGCTCAATTTTTTTCCTTTTTATTAATGATACACATAATTTGTTCAAAATTTTTATTTAAAATGAATAATTTAAATACAATATAAAACAATGCTAAAAACTTTTAACCATTCAAAAAAATTATAGGTTTTTTTAATCAGTCATCATTTGTGTAGGATATAGACACAAATTAAATATTATATTTTATGGAGAACAAAACGAACAAAAACTACAGATTTTAGTCTTAAGCTGTAAGTATTCCCTTTAAAATAAAAACTACAACTCATCGCATTGACATTTCCTAAAAAAATAAACTTTTGTTTGGAATTCATTATAAATCCATAGTTTTATGCATTACAATTATTTAGAAATTACCTATTACACATATATATCCTTATTTAAGACTCGTAAAGCAAAACACATGCATTGCTTTCTTTCAATATATATAATTAATTACTTTTAGTCTAATTGTTAATTATAAGTATAAGAGAGAGAGAGAGAGACTCATGTGAATGGAAAAGAATCTGACAGAGAAAGTATCCATGGTATTAGAGGAAGAATTCCGTGAAACATAAAGGTCAAGAACCTTTGTCCTTAGAATAATTCCTAGCTTTCCTGCAACAGACACATTTTCTTCTAATACGGATCTCTGAAAATCGCTCTAGATGCGATATTTGTTCTAGTATTTCAGTTGAGATAAGATTTCTTCATTTCCCTAAAGTAAGTACCAGTTGTCACACTGACAAACTGACCAGTGGCAGGTTCTGAGAATTATATTCCCTGGACGGAGATTCGACCCGTTGCGTGGATCCAATAATCTTTAAGAACACATCCAGGAATTTTCTTTGGGAGTGGGGAAAAAAGAAAAGTCAATAAATAGAGCTCAGGCTGATTGATGTACGGTGGTAAATGTAATACACGTGCATCCAATTTCTAGAAACTAAAATTATGTCGTTTTTTAATCGGTTTACTTATAAGAATATTTGTTTGGTACAACACAGTCCTCACATGTTTTCTATAACAATAAAAAGGGATTATGTAATATGAAAGTTATACAAATTATCAATTATCATTCTAAATAATGGCATAGTAATGCTAAAATTGTATGTTCCCCTATAGCTCTATTCTTTTAAAAACACTATGGATTGCTTATTAAGATTTCAGAGCAAAACGGGGTCTATTGACACTGAACTTCGTTGTTTTGAAACACGATCAAATGACGAAGTAAGCATATGAGGTAGGACCTCACTCTCCACATAAGCACAGCTTCAACAACAACAAAAACAAGTAATATAAAAAAAATTTTAAGTCAATTCCTACTTAGATCAACAAAGAAAAATTTTATTTTAGCTTTTTTTTATTAAATAGTTACAATTAAGGGGACACAGTACGATTCAATTGACAAAACTCGGTCAAAAAATCAAATATAATTTTTCTAGCCTGAATATTATTTCTAGCCTTTCTTTATATACTTTTCTATAACCTCGCAAAATTTGAAAACTCTAAACTTAAAAAACGCCGAATTATGAAAGCTTTTACATTCATTTTTATTCACATCCCTATGGCAAATCAAAACTTTAAACTTACTTATCTCAGAAAGGTAAAATAACTAGTTTGTCTTCATTTAAAATACTAAGGCTTTTTTTCTATTGTGCCTAATGCTTTGAATTTTTTTTTACCCATTGCTAATAGTACATGTAACAAAAGTTGGTATGCTTTTTTGAATCAAAGCAATACTTATTTTTTAAAAAATAATTGAATTTAGAATTTGCAAATTTTTTAAGGAATTTTCAATAAGGATTCATAATAAGAAGTATTGTACAAATACCAATTGTGTTATCGCAAAACCCTTACCAACTTTTGTTATACATAGTTGGACGTACTTGTACATCAAATTTCATGTGTGCACGTAAATTTTTGTAGGAGGAGTAGCATTTTAAAATCACTTCAGAAATTTTAGGTTTTTTCCTTAAAAAATTAAATAGCTAACTTTTTATGAAATTTTGAGCACAAAATCTGTTTTACATAGTATACGCACATAGGAAGCAATCAAAAAATTTTTGAAAATCCTTAAATTAAAAATTTTTGCTTAAATCGTACCATGTCCCCTTAATATAAATATGTATATACATATGTCAGAATCACAACATTAAGTGGTCATTAATTTTTATTAATTATCATTAAAGTATCGCATTGTCATCCAAAACAATCGTGTATATAAATTTAATTTCAACTGAATACTTTAACACGTGAGAAAAAAACCATTTCAAGTTTTGACACAAGTCGCTAAAAGGGTCACTAAGTCGCCCAAAATGATGCCAACGTGGTTGTATTTGTAATTCTTTAAATAATTAGTTTTAATCAATTAATTTTTATTAATTATTTTTATGGTACTGTATTGTCATCCAAAATAATCCTGTATATAAAATTGCAGCTCAATGGAGCGCTTTAAAAGGTATTTTATTAATGATTGAAAATTCCACCGATAAATAAATAAATACATAGAGATTGCGAGCTAATAGTAGGAATTGAAAAACATTGAGAACCGACCTATTTGACACGTATTAACTCCTCCATATAGCAGTCTTTGGAAATATGGGATCCGAACCCGCTATTTGCATTAACATTATTTAAATAAAATTATTAACACAATGCTTGTTTCAAATTAATAATAATTTTCTGTGTTACAAAAAATTTAATATATTTTCTGAAATATTATTGGGTGTAAATTTGGTATTTCATTCAACGTATCTTACTTCTTTATTTTGTACTGTTTATATTTTACGTATGTTTTCTTTTATGTTGAAACTTGAACGGTTCGAGGTGGGAGTAAATGTTAAATCATGAAATTTGATATGTTTACTCATCTTTCAATAGTATCTTTCTCTCCAACCTGAAGAGGGATCACAACAGATATTCCTTTCACCCATATGATGTCAGCTAGACAAAAGAGGACAGGATTAATAAGAATTTTTGTTAGAAAGCCACATGAAATGTTTTACTTTAATCTTGAGTGTAGTTACTGTGCGTTTTAATTTAGTCTTGAGTGTAACTGTGAGTTAAAACAAAAGCTTGTGGTCCCCACCATCAGTAGACTCTATTTCGAAGAAATTGGCCTGCTGAAATGGGCGATTCCTTCTCTTACATTTTACTCGTTTCAAATAATAACAGGTAATTATGTCCTTAATTCCAAATTATTTTGTATTTTTGAAGATACACACGCACATATATATAATTGTTACTCTGTCTTTCTGTTTGCAAGAATTATTCAAGTTTTATAGGTGTGCATGTATAAACAACTTATCTTTTTTAATTATAATTTTTGGCTTTGGATAGAGGAGTGGTATTTTTCATTTTTGTCCGGGGCGGAAAAACTTCTAGAGCCGGCCCTGCTACTGAACAACATATTTTATAGTTACATTTCCAACCCATGTCCATTTCCTGAAATTCATGCAAATTTACTAACAAAATTAAAGCGAACTGCATTTTCTATGATGTGCTTATTACTCAAAAAGAAAAAGCTCACCTTTCAAGTAGTATAGAACTTTAACCCCTTTTATGTCGTTTACTATATATTTTATAAGGCTTTTGTCAGAAGTTGTCTTGGCAGGGCCGGGTTTTCAGTTTCTACTACCCTACTTCAAAGAAATAATTAAGCTTCTCACCCTCACTAAAATTAAATCTGTGCTATTCAATTAAATATTGACTTATTCCCTTTAATTGGAAACTAATGCAACATAAAATTTAATAACGACATAAAACTAGTGTATTATTGATAACATTTTGTACTTAGTCATTTCTTTCTGACTGTGCCTCCCTCAGAGATGCGTCTCTGTGCCCTAATTTAGATTGACACAATGGTTAATTCGAACTCCAAATTTTTTAATTCAGTGAATGATCTGACTTTTAAATAAAGAAAAATAAAATTTAAAATAGAAGTGTAAAGTTTATATTATTAAGTAATGATTTTACCGGACAAAACCATGCATTACACTATTATTGAATTACATCTATAAACGATTCAACATTTATACAATAAATTTTAGTATATGTAATAGCAGTATAAAGTATAAATTTAGTTTAAATAATATTAAATAATGGTTTTTTTGGGCAAGGAGTCTATATTGTTGTTTCATTTATATTTTTAGGTCTGTTAGAAAATATAAAATATCATTTTCATGCTTTTAAAAAATTAGATATATAATAATATTTTGTGCTATTCATGAAAGCGAAAGTGTGATTGCAAATAAATAAATAGAATGCTCATTTTATTCTTTTACTTAAAAGTTTCATTTTTTAAAAAAAAATATTTTAACTTAAATGTTTTAAAGATATCGCAGAATATCAAAATGAAAAAAGAATATTATGAAATGTAGAGGGATGTAAAAATGTTGTAGATTAATTGATTTAAAATTTTCAATTAAGGATTGTATAATACAACAAAAAAATTAGAACAATTCGTAATTTAAGATTTTTTCCTGAGTATTATATTTTCTTTAAATATACACAAATTTATTGTTTTGTTACCATTCACGATTCGAATTTTTAGCACGAAAATCATAGAAAATATACATTTAATTCATATAACGAATCTGCAAAGCTCATGTTTTTTTCATATTTACTTTAACTAACTGAAAATAAAATCAATATTAATCAAACTTTTTTTACTTAAAAAGCCGTTATTAACGAGAGGTTTTTAAGCAAATTTTATCACGAGGATTGCCTGAATAATTGTTTATCAGCAAACGATAACTACCCATTCGTTTTCTGCTCAGCGATATTATGAATGAACTAATTTTCTTATCAGAATATTTATTTAATTAAATGTTTTGTACCTGGCAGCAGCTAGAAGTTTTTCTACGGAATTTTGTGTACTTTGTATTTTTAAGCACATAAAAATTTAAGAATTAAATATTTTTTGTTATGAAAAAAAAGAGCTAATGAATTCTTCAGTTGAATTTTAACAAATATCACAATCATAAAGATGTCAAACGAATTGATCGCTGACTTAAGGGTAAGAGGAAATATATTTTACTTACCTATTTGTTTAATATTCCAGGAAATTAATAATTATATAAACTTCATCCTTTATTTTTGAATTTGAAAGAGGATTTTACACGTTTATTTACAACCATGTCATGACATTTTTGTCTAAATTCTTACNGTCAAACGAATTGATCGCTGACTTAAGGGTAAGAGGAAATATATTTTCCTTACCTATTTGTTTAATATTCCAGGAAATTATTAATTATATAAACTTCATCCTTTATTTTTGAATTTGAAAGAGGATTTTACACGTTTATTTACAACCATGTCATGACATTTTTGTCTAAATTCTTACTCATCTTTCTAAACTTTTTACTCAATTTTTAAGACCTTTTTTTAAGGAAACGAGATTATTTTTAAATTATTCCATAAAGTAATACATTGTTTTGATTTTGTCTGACACAAAAAATTTTCTATTTTATATGCCCCCCCCCCACACCAAAATAGTCTAAAATTCCTTTTAATTATTGGATACAAACATTGTGATAAGAACCTTTTGATTCGAAACATTTTGGTTAAAGAATTATGCATAAAAAAGGAATTTAATGAGGAAAAAAAAGTGTGAATTTCACTATGTCCGTTTTTTTATCTAGGTTTTTTTTAAAAAACAACAACATATTTTAAGAGGAAATTTCTTTTGGGTCATTACAAAACTGATTTGTAGATTGCTAATCTGCATATAAATGTTGCAATGTAAATTGTCAAAGCTCTGTAAAAACGTGGCTGACAAGAAAATTTTATTGAAAATGTTTCATAGAGGAAGTTTTTATTTTGGAAGTTGCTTCGAGTTGAGTTACAAAGAAATGTTAGAAGGTGCACTTAAATTCGAACTTTTAGAACTTGAAAAGATTAGCAGAATATTAGAAGTTTAAGTCGAAAAAAGTTGTGTTTATATATATATATATATATATATATATATGAAAACTTGAGGGGGAAAAATAATCTAATATATCTTTGAAAAAATCTTTTTTCATATAAGTACCACAGAAATTATACGAAAAAAAAATTGAGAACTTCGGAATGTGTATAAAATAATTCTAAATGATTTATTGTAACGTATATTTTTTTCCGGCAGAAATTAAATCCAATTTTTTTAAAAAAAATTTTGTTAAAATCAAAATATTTTTAAGCAATGAAGGCAAAGAATAATCTTATAATTAATCAATTTGAATGCACGGGCTTTAAAATATAATCAATTTATTCTAATTTTAAAAAGCTTAATTTACAAAATTAATTTACTTTGTTAAAGGTTTTTCTGTCTAATTTGTGAATTTTATATAATTTACAATAATATTTAGCAAACAAAAAATTCTGAAATTTAATTATTATTTTGAAAAATTAAAGATCAAAATTAAATATGTGTTGAATGTCGTTGTTAGGAATAGGGTAATTCAGACATAATAAACTATTCATCCTTTTATCCCCACAATAATCTCTTTTTCAATGCCTTTCAAAAATTTTGAATAATTTGTTTTCGAGAGTAAAATACAGGCCATTTTTTTAAAAAAAACATTTTGAAGTATCAATTACTTTTTGTTTTTTGTTTTGTTGTTTCAATTATTTTTTTAAAAAAATTAAACTTATTTATTTCATTTCTATAAAAAACAGTTGTGTAAATATTGAAATTTTTTTAATATTTTTAAAATTAAAAGTTCGTTGAAAATTGAAATTATATTATTAAAAAATTTAAACTATGCGGTGTTGTAAGACTTGATAATTTTTTAAATATAATTTTATTCAGAGAAATGCAATTTCTAGCACATTTGAATGCACCAAATTTGCACATATCGTCAAGGTGCAGAATTAAATTAGATTTTTAGATACGCTATGAATTAATAATGAACGGTGGCATAGGTTTCGATAATATTGATTCCTGAAGTTGATGCTGCACTAATGCTGCCTAAAACGATATTGTTGATCAATCCATATTGTTGAATCAAACTTACTGTCAAAAGCGAAGATGTATTTGAAATGAAGCATTACACTCACAACATCATATAAGAATTTAGAAAGATAATTACACTTTATAAGAGGGAGATTAAAGGCCGCTTGAATTTCAGGAGGTTTGCTGTGATTATTGTTATTTTGTATAATACGACTTCCCTATGTTCCGTAGGTTCTATTTCTCAAATCGAGCTAAAACACTCATTTTTCCCGAAACTGCTAAAATTAAACTTAGTTGATCAATCACAACGTCAACAAAACTATTTTAGAGGACTACAATATTTCCATTTTTTGCACGATCCCTCAACTCAAACTATTTTGTAGCCAAATCTGCCCTATTTCTTCTTAATGGCTTAGCTTCTAAAGGAGACAAGAAAATGCCTTTTTTTTCATAAGTTTTTGGATGATTTACGCGAGGTGACTAGAAGAAATATAACCAACAGGACAAAATAGTACCATATCGAATAAAAAACATTTGTTACGAGAACAAATCTTCCAATGCGCGAATGTGGTTCCCTGAAAATTCTGCAATTATATATTTCAAAGCAAGGCCGAATCTCACAAACACATAATAGAAAAAGTTAATTCATTAAAGTACATTGAAATGAAAAGTTATTATGTTCTTTGACAACGATCTTAATATCGATCTTTCATTGATAGAAGTTTTCATAAATTCTTGTCATGAAATTAATTAATTAAGGTAAATCTCAAATTCCTGTAATAGAAAAAATTAAGTCATGCTCTTTGGCAATGGTTTTAATGTCGTTTTCATTGATAAAAGTTTTAATAAATTCTAGTAGTAAAATTAATTTTCCTAATACTAAACGTCAAGAAAGCTGATAAACTTAGATGTTTTCAGATACATGTTCAAATGAAACGGAAAAAGAAAGAGCTGTTAAATAAATGTATAAATGTATGAGTTAGAGTTTAATCCACTTAAAACAAAAGTAATGAAGATTTATAAAAAAATCGACAGTAGATCAAAGAATCTTGGAGGTGTAACAATTGAAGTGCACAAGATTAAGTATTTGGGCAAATTGTTGATAACAAAATGCAGTGGAAGGAGCATATCTCTTAGGTTTCTAGTAAAAGTGAAAACATTCTTCTTGGTCTGTTAAGAATTTCAAACAATACTTTTGGGGTGAAGACTGATGTTCTTCACTGGATTTATAAGCAGAGTATAGTACCTCTCATGCCTTATGCATCTAGAGCTTGGGGACGTTCTTTAAATAAGGAAATTAATAGTAGACTTATTAGAAGGACGTAACGCAGGTTGTCATCAAAGGATACGAGACTATTAGTTATGAAGCAGAGTTTGCTATTTCTGATCTACCACCTATCGACTTGGTTATTTGATGTGCGGGAAAGCTATTGGAGTAGCAGCCTGCTGGATGGGACGATTCCGGTTTCATTATTACCACACCCTTCATGTAGCAAACCTATCACTCGTGTAACTTATTAAAATGAAGTCTTTCAAGAATATGAAACTATTTGTTTCACAGAGGGGAGTAAATTGAATGGAAGGTTTGGTCTTGCCTGCATTATTTACGATAAAGGAGTCGAAAAATTTACTTTCCAACATGATGAATGCTTTGTTTTTCGAGTCAAAATACCCAACATTAATCTTGCTGTAAAAGTGATCCAGGACTCTCTCCGTCAGGGAGGATCTCTCAATTTTCTTATCTGCACAGACTCGCTCTCTTCACTTCATTCTTTGGGCAACAGAAAAACTTGTTATGGAGGTTCAGCCTTGTAAGACATTTACTTTTCTTATGTTCAGGGCCATAGTGGAAATCTCGGCAATGATTGGTCCAAGAGGCAACCTGCCAAGATATCAACTTTTCGATGTCTGTGCTGTTGTCCCACTGGATAGCTTGTTTCCGCCTGGAATTTTGAATTCTTGGCCTCGCTTAAAGCTTGGGAACTAAAAAGTTTTTTCCGACCATTTATCAACGGTTAAAATGTACGAAATTTGTGACTGATTTTAAGTTATCCCAGATTCTAACAGGACATGGAAATTTTAAGAGCTATTTATCAAGCTTTAATTTATAATTGGTGAAGATACTTGTTCTTGTGCTCTGGATACTGAAATCGCGGAACATGTCTTGTTGCATTGTAACCTATATTTTTGTAAAAGAGAACACTTCAAAAAGGAATTGAAACATTTAGTTATTTCCTGGCCACTTGTTTGTCTTTGTTGGTAAATTATACTGAAGACCTTAATGTCTTAAGAAAATTTGCTTACTGCACAGATTTTTAAAGATTTATAGATACCTTCCTTTTCATTATATTTGTGTATTTCTTCCCTTCCTTTTATTTTATATTTGTCTCTTAAATGTACTTTTAATTTTGTTTTAAATTTTATAATGATGTTACCACTTACGTCTGTAAGTCTCATGTTATGCAATTTGGAGCATGAGGAGTTTTGAGAATAAATTTATTTTAAAAAATAAATGTATCAATGACTTTAATTAGTAAGATTTAAAAAAATGGTTCTAGTTGACCAATATAAAATTACTCATCATTTTACTCGATATTATCTTAAAACTCTTATATTCCTACGAAAAATTATTGTAATTAAAAATATTACCACCTTTTTAGTTGTTGATTGTTTTTTATAGTCGTTTTCTAGAACATCCCAATGGCTATTGGTGATGGACTTCTGTACTATGGTAGAGCGACGAGGACGACATCTGATCTATCATCCCAAACCTTAAACTTCCCCACTGAGCCAACGTGAAGACGAAGCCTCAATACATTTAACGTTATTTTTCTTTCAAATGGGACTACGGATTGCTAATTACCATTGCAAATCAAGTATATTCCCCGGGAACTGGCAACATGTTTTAGTGTGGCACCCTATAAGTATAAACCAATTGCTACAATATAACTTTGCCACTCAGTTTCCTCCCCAGAGGGAGACACCTCAACTCCGACGACATGCAATTATTTTAGGAATTTAATTTTGCTGAGAGCACCCAAGGCAAACAGGCACTCTAGGGATCTTTAACATGCCGCATAGTCATACAACATGGATGCTGTCGATTTTCTGCTTCATGAATATCCACCGACTTGGCCCGGTATCGTACCCGCAACCTTAGACGTACAAGACCAGTGATAAACGAACTACGCCACCCAGTCGGCTTTGTCACTAAAACTAAGAATAATTATTTTAGATTGTTATAATCGTTTTGATAATCATGAAGTAATAAAAAACTTAATTATTTAACAATGAAAAAAATTTCATTTTTGTGGTTGATCTTAATTTTCCCGAATATATTTCATGTATAGTTTATAACATGTGTCAATTTATTTTCTGCTAGATTTTAAACTATAAATTATATTTTTACTTTTGGGGAAATTAATTAAAATATACGTACACAGTTTTAAATTCAGATTGGTAAAAATTCAACATTCTTTTTTGCAATATATTTTTAAGGCAAATTATGCAAGGAAAATACAGGAATTCTTAATTAAAATGAATAATATTGGGAAAAAAAGTTTATCGACTACTAAGACAAGGTATAGGACAGTTAGATATCCATACCTGTGAAATTGTGAAGAGCCGTTATAAAATATTGTAATATAAAAACATATTTTTATAGAAAAAGAAAGATTGATTTAACCCTTAACTTCGCAATTTTTTAAATTTCTACGAAAAAATTATATCAGCTAGTTCTCAAATAATAATAAAAGGGAAAAATATGAAAAAAGAATTAAGCAGTTTTAAATTGAATTTTAGTCATTTTTTTGTTTGTTGCGGAAGTGTAACATTGAGCAGTAGTGCTGTAAATTACAAAACTTTTTTTATATGAGGATTTTATTATTCATCCTAAAATGTTTAAATTTATCACCTGGTAATTTATTTCGTCAATAAACAAGAGGAAGCATAAAATATAATGGATTCTTTTTATGGCAAAAACACAGTTCTTGAGGCATCAGAGATTTTTATAATTGTTGTGATTTCTGGAAAAAATGTACTTCCATCTAGCGACAAAATTAGCTTGTATTTCGTTGCAGTAATCTTTTTTTTTTCTCAGATAAGTGATTTGTAGGTAATTAAAAAATATTGAGTCTGTTAAATTAAAATAAATCATATGTTGCAGTAATGCAACAGTGATAAGTTAAGGGTTAAAATTAAAAAGACCCATTTGTGTATATTGCGCGCTCAATATCGACTATATCTGAAAGAAATTTATGCCAGCTAAGAAATTTTAGCAGTTTCACATCTTTAATTGCTCTCTTTGGAAGGTAATGGACTTTGGTTAATAGTAGCCAAAGTTTATTCCATGGACGCTTTTTATTATTATAACTAGCTGCATGGTCCGGCGTTGCACGGGCTTTCTCTACTTTTATAAATTTTCCCTTTCCTTCACAAAATCAGCACTTTTAATACTCCTTTTCAAAATGACTTCCACCCCCACCCCCCTCCAGCTCTTTCGCTTAGCCCGGCGTTGCTCGGGAAACAAGAAACTTAAAAAAAAATAATGCTTAAATATTTCTCGCAAAAAGGGAAAAAAAAAACGAAAAACACAATTT